>OY744469.1:5020258-5099466 GCA_963556145.1 Hygrocybe punicea
CTGGCTGAGTGGCTGAGCTATTCCCCCGACTGTGGACCATTCAACTGGGCACCTTGCTACCCTGAAATCATCAACTATATTCCTGATGTCTTAATTCCTGATGAGGAGGAAGAGGATGATGATGACGATGACGACAACAGTGACAATGATCTTGGGGAGAACAGTTACTATGGAATGGACATTGACATCTGGGAGCGCCAAGGAAGGCGAGACAAGGACGTGTGACCTTGCCTACAAAGCAGGAGGCAGAACTTGATAGCATTACCCCACTGATCTTGGAAGTGCAAGACAATTGAATCACCTTGAGATGAAGTAGAAGTTAGAGGATATGATTTAGACTTTTATCTCCATAATGGAACGCGTTCTGAAATTGACTCGGATACAGGATAATTTGACGATGGCTGATGTTTCTTGTCGTACGGCAGCGATGCTCAATAGTCACTAGTTGTATAGGAAATAAAATTATGCTTTCGAGATTGCAAGGGTATTCACTGCGGAAACTCCGATTTAGCACGATCTGGAGAGGGTCGGGGTAGCTAGTGTACCCAGACGTAGCCTGAGGCTTAAGAGAAATTTGATCGTTGTCTGAAGTGTGGTTGGAACGCCGACGTCTTCTTATTATATCTCGATCAGGAAGACTTCTTTCTCCATTGCTTTGCTACATCGCATGTAAAGTAGCTGTCATTAGAAGATATATATCTGTCGCTATCCTCACTTCGACTTTAGTTGAGATCGTGCCTGTGGTTATCAGGATTAATTTAATATCCTTCTCCGATTTACATCCGTTTCAGGCTATCCACCTGGTCCTGCTGCCCCCCCAGCAAAAAAAACGCTACCCAGCTCCAGTCCCTGCCGCCTGATCACCAGAACTGCGTATGAGGCTTCCCACTGATGTCCTACCCGACAAGGGGGGGACCGCTTCACAACCGACCACCTGGTTTCATCGGCACCAACACCCCAAATCTATACCAAAACCCACTGCCCGGTCCTCATGCACCTCCCGCTCCACATCCAGCTTCGGAACTGCTCAGCTCGTCTCCAGAGTTGCTGTCACCATTGGATGCGAATTCATCACTCGATAGTATGTCAAGGTTGCCCTCTCGAAATCGTTCACCATCTCGAAATCGTTCACAAACGCCCGCATCGCATTCCCACGAACTTGACGAATCGCTTGTAAGTGATGCAAGAGTTATGGTGTAAAAATGATTACCTGGAAGCTTACTAGTCCTAACAGTTTCCTTACAGTCACGGACAAGATGGCTGGCAATCTCAACCTTCGCAGATGAGCCGTGCCTATCAGCAAGGTTCTGTCCTATTCCGAAATGACGCACCACATTTGCAATACCACCCTGAAGGTTCAAGTCCAATGGTACGCTCCGGAGGCCATCCGATTGCCACACGCAATGATTTTCACAGTACACCAGCCAATATTAATGTATCTGGCCGAGCATCGCTTCTGACACCGACCCCTTCCCAGAACAGTTCTTATCAGTATACAAATGCATTTCACAACGCTTCTCCTCGCTTACCTTCCAGTTATGAAGTGGGACCCAGTCTCACTAAATACTCTGATGTTATCGCCAGCCCTGATCTCGAAGTCCTTGGTATGACCTGCAAAAAAGTTACAGATGATGTCGAATATTTGCGTAGAACAAGCGAACAGATGCAGAAATGTATTGAAGAATTAGAAGACGCACTTCAAGAAATGAAAGAAAAGATTTCAACTCAGCAGAAGAATACGAAATCGAACTCCAAGAATATATCTAACAAGCACTGAGAAGTCAAGGTGAGTTCATGGGAATGTTTTACAAAAGGTTATCTCACAATTTGGAGCTGCTTGCAGGACTTGGTCCACACCATGTTCTGGAACCTTTACAATGTCGATTCGGCACTTAACGAAAGGAATCGAGTTGGAAGCTTGAAAGGCCCACTTGCAACAGGTCAGTCATTCGAGGACAGTGAGATTGATGGCCACACAATTCGTATCTGGAGGCCAGATATGAGTGTCGCAGTTGACAAAACTGTAAACCACCGGTTTATCCGTGAGCTTAGTGACTGCGTTTATGATAACGAAAAGGCAAGTGGCCAATGTCAAACCGTATTCATCTTAACAGACTCAGACTCACTGTTCCCCCAAAGCGTCTCCATGATAACGGCGGTCGCAAGACAATCCCAGATGATTCCTTCCAAAAGGACATCATTGAAGCCTGCGCAAAAACCTACTTCCGATCAATCGCGAACACCTGGAAAAAGTTGCAGTCTGACGAGGGCAAACAAAAACTGGAAAAGAAGGTGATAGCTGACCGCCGTCGAAACCGCCGATCTACGGTCAGTCGGTATAACTGCTTTGGTGCACCCTTTCACATTTGCCATAGGTCATGCAAGAGCGCTGAAGGATGGTGAATGAGTTTGAGCGGGTGTGGAAATTTAAGGGCATTGAGGGGATGTTGGATACTGATTATGCATCAAACGTCGTTTCCTTGAACGAATCAGACATCAGTGATGATACAATGAGGCGGCGGAGGCTTACCGAGGCTGGTAAAGGAGCAAATATGGTGCGAGGTAAAACCTGGCGCTCCAAGACGGTGAGTGCTAGGTGCTCAATTAGGATTCTTGTGGTGTCCTTATGTGTTCTTGATAGTTTGTCAAGTTGTTGAAAGTTCTAGATCACATGGGCCGTGTTTCGAAGAGTCGTCCTGCACCCGAACCTCAAGATCCACCAGCTGATGGGCAGGGTGCAGAGGGAAGTACACAACCTGCTCGCAAGAAGAGGCGAGTGAGCACCAAAAGTTCAAAGGCTAAAAAGACTTTTTATGGCACACCATCGAAGATGAATACCAGGGCTCCAGCATCATAAAAAAATCCCCGCACGATACCGTTTGTTGGCATGGTTCGAAAGTCCTGGCGGAAGGAATTCGATGCTGAGGATACGATGCAACTAAGTGTGGATCACGACTGGTGGAGTGGGTTTGTAGGCAAGATCCAAGACGGCGACATTTCTGAGGAAGATTTGGCGTACTTGGCCGAGATTGAGGATGATTCAGAAGTAGATGACAATGATGCATGAAGACTAAGAACGATACAAGTATTGTAGCACACCGAATGTTGTAGAACCTCCTTTAAATAGAAAAATGATCTAGAAAATGTCGAGTAAGTTGCAAAAGAGGATATGATATGGGTAATACCTTTGTTCAAACCAACCGAGGCCCATAGCTTCGTATCTGAGGCTCCTACCTTGACCACAGAAAGACCGAGAAGTCCTTCAATGCATGTCAGATCAGTCAGTGCAGGGAGCTGCACATCTGCATTGTATTCGTGCAATTCCCAAAGGTGAACGTTCACAGTTTGGCTGGCAAGTGGACACCTCAACATTTTATCAGCAGGAACTGATTGTACTTACTATGTGTCCCAAATTGCCTCCTGTGAACCTGTCCACTTCTTGAACCATCGCATGCGACCAAACCAAATAGGTGGGCTAGTTTGAAATTGATCAAACACAAAAATCTCCAGGAGCTCGCCGTGGCGAATTTGGCGATCAGTTGGGCTGCCAAGGTTGACTTCGACCAAGGATGCACGAGAAGAGCCAACGGCCAAAGAGGCATAGTAACGAGAACCATTCATAATTATGTAGTCATAAAATGTCGCCGTTTGGTCGAGAGGAATGCTGTGTATACTCCGCGGTCGCTTGGATTGACAGTGAACTGGCTGTTCTGGATGCCGTGCACAGAGTGTCCGTGCAAGCACACGATACGTGTCAGTGCTCATCGTCTTCTGCTCATGTCGTGGAGATAAGATGTAATGCCGGTTTGCTAGTAGTGAGGTCCAAGACGCTATAGCTTGTATAGAGAGATGTAATGCGTACCGTCCTCATAGGTGTCATCCAGTTCTTTTGATAATGTGCCCAGCGCAGCAACTGTTCCCCTCTCTTCGTTGGTAGCTTTTAGCATTATCCGTGCAATCTCCCATTGTAAAGAGTCTGGTGGTTGAGAAGCCAACGCAAATGTCTGCAAACGATGTTAGCCTAGAATTGTATTCTTCTTCTTACACACCACTCGACTTGATTGACATGTACGGTGAAACTCGCAGAAAAACGTTGTCTCGAGCTCGCCATTCCTGTGGTTGTTTGTTTTGTACGACTTTAGGATACGATTCAAGTGTTCAAAAAGGAAAGTCCAAAAACCTTGTAAAGGGCCAAAATCGCGAACACACCGAGCTGTGTGTACTGCATAATGATGATTTGGTCTCATCAAAGACGGTCCATAGAGCTAAAATATCCATTGATATTGTCAGTGCAGCAATTGTGGCAGGAGAAATTGAAAGTTCAACTGGTATGATCTCAGCACAGTATTCACGAAGCAGAGTATCAGCCTTGATGATTTCTTGAGATGTGATTGTCTTCTTGGATAACAACATAAGGGCTGATGAGAGCTTGAGAAAATTCTTTGGGCCATCGGGGTGTAGACTGAATTTCAAAGGTTTGGCAGCCATGTCTGCTGGATCTTCATTCCCCTCATTGGCAGGTTGTTCCTAGGCTTGGTTAGCAGCCTAGAGTCATCGATTAGCAGGAAAATAATATGAGCAAATGCAGGTTACCTTGCGCTGAGCTTTTTCTGCTGCTATCCTCTCCTTCTCTGCTTTTTTCTCCACCTTTTTCTCTGCTGCTATCCCCTCCTTCTCCGCCTTCTTTTCCGCAGCCACCCTCTCCTTCTCTGCTTTCTTCTCCGCTGCTATCCTCTCCTTTTTGGCTTTCTTCTCCACTGCTATCCTCACCTTCTCTGTTTGCTTATCTATCGCTGCACCTGGTCTGCCTGCTTTCTTATCTGCCACCAATCTTTCTTTCTCTGCTTTCTTCTCTGCCGCCAACCTCTCCTTCTTGGCTTTCTTTTCTGCCACTATCCTCTCCTTCTCAGCTTTCTTCACTTGTCGATCTTCCTCAGCCTTCCGTTTCTTGGCTTCCTTCGCAGCTTCGACTTTCTGAATAGCAATAATTTGGTTGTTCTTGAGCATTTCGTGGTCTTTCAGCATGCAAGCTCTCCAAAGTTCAGGGATCTGTTAAAAATATTAGATACTAGTACTTTGAGCATGCATTCAAGTTATTGAAACGTACAATTATTGGTCCCTGTACTGTTGCCAGAAGGAACCATTGATCAGCCATGAGCGATCCACCAGAGGGCATCCCGATATCGGTTGGAAGCCTGCCACAGGTACTAGGCAAGACAAACTAGACGAAATGTGAGAGTATTAATGAAGACCAGAAAATCACAGGGACGTACATCATTCAGCATGGTATGAAATATTTTGAGTTTGTGATTGTTACGGAGAATCTTCCCCTGAACCCAGATTCTGTAGAAGTGGTGTTTGACGAGGCCTAATTGGTAATTAGTCATATAGATGGCGAAAGACAGAACAACATACCAAGATACAGGTTGTGCATGGGATCAATAACTGTTTGTCAGACAATATTGAAGTAGGGTAAGCAAGATAGTTGCATATACCATGTAGCATGATCGTGAACAAAGTTCTCTCATTCCTTGTTCATTGTCAGCTTGGCATATTCCTCGCCAAGTTTGCGTTGCTCAGTGTCAGTCCGTGCAGGAAACGCTGCTCTATATATAAATGAGTTTGAAATCCATAATATGAGATTACTCACCTCCATGTTCGAAAGAAGATAGGGATAGCTTGTCCTTCTGGCAAATCCAACATTCTGTGCAAAAATATGTATGTGACGGAGCACCAAACCCTGCCAATTTGTGCACTGCAGGTTTGTCGCAAACGATTGCGATTAAGATCACCCGAATAAGACGACCTTGACAGCTAGTTAACAGGAAATATGGGTACAAACTTGATGGAATGTACCCAAAGGGCATGACGTTGTTGGTATCTTTATACCCTCCTTCCATAGTCGAAGTAAGTCGCTGACGATCAGTCGGAGATAGCGTTGCAGTTCATCAGCGGTTTGTTCCTTAGGACCGGGCATGATACTGGTGCACATGAGGTTTGATGTCCGGTATCTGATACTAATTAGCATGATAATGATGAAACATATCATAGGACATCATACCGATACTCAATGGGTAAATTTGCAATAGAAAATGAAATTGGAGCTGAGGAATGAGAGGGTGCAATGTTACTGCGTATGTATGAGAACCTAAAGATGGATATTAAACGATATAAAATGTACTGCAGCGTGAAGAAGAAAAATACCAATCAGCGCCAAGGGTAACCCCAATTCTGAGCTCCCCATTGGGCCCAAGATGTTTGTGTACATTGTTAGAGAAAAAAAGGGTGTTGTCATGTGCACGAAGCCCTTTACAAACCCCACCGTCAAAAATATCCTGGTACAGGCCTTCTCGGCGAGTTTTGGTGCGCCATTCGTCTAAGAGTCCCTCGACACCTGGAGTTGAGATGATCGACGATAGCTGCTCGCTAATTGAGAGGTAAGAATACCGGAGAAGTGGGATTCGATTCTTCCGTCGTTTCCCTCGTTGGGTGAAATCTGAATCAAACACAGGAGACTGGCAGCAGAAACAGAGGTTCTCCACCAAATCCAATGCCTGCTCAGGATAAACTTCCTTGCAATTAGGACACACTGCAAGGATATGGACAGGGACATCGAGGGATAGGATGGTATTTGCTGATTGAAGTGTGCGCAGAGGAACTTTGCAATTGGGGTTGAGGAAAAAGAGTAAACATGCGAGGATCGATAACACAGCGTGGCAGGCAATTTGTGGCAGGTGGAACTGGAGATGTAGCCAAGTAACAAGGGCATAGATAACCTGTAGATGAGGGGGTTGCGAGGAAAGATCAATGGAGTTGACTCTAATGTCTGTTGGTGCGAATGGATCCGGGTGGTCTTCGTCAGTTAGACCACTGACAGGAGAATCTGGTGCATCAGTATCCGAATCCTCACTATTCTCGCTTTGCTCGTTATCGACCTCTTCATCTTCATCGTCTTCATCAGCATCGACAAGCTCACATCCAGCATATTCGTCATCTGATACCTCGTCATGATCAGAATCAGATGCTTTCTGGGCTATTTCGTGTGCTAACCCTTCTTCTAGCATATTTCGGAAACGCCGCTCAATTTCAGCATCCATAGGGTCACGAGCTGGAGGTCTGTGAGCAATATGAGAGGTAAGCGGAACAGAACCGGCATGCGCAGCCAAGTTGTGAATAGAATGGTAGTCAACGAGGCCTGTAAGAACCCGAGGGTCGTGTATGTTAGGTCCAAGGTTCAGAAGGGCAGATCCAAAGGTTTGAATGTCTAGATCCTCGCCAGTCATGGTACCATGGTCAAGCATTTCTTGTTCAACTACCTCGGCAGAGGTTAGCGCTGGGAAATCTAGATCAGGGAATGACAATTCCACCTGGCGCGAAGGGGGGAAACTGCGGGGGATGGGTCCAGATGAACGCTGGCTCCGAGGTATGATATGACAAAGTTGGCCTGCCGTACTGGCTGAAGTGCTTGTCGATAGTCTTGCTCTATTGACAGCACGTTCATGAGTTCGCTTTATTTCTGCAGAAACGTGAGTGCCGTTGCAGCTTGGACAGAAACACGCGAAGAGTTGAGGCATGATACAAGACGCGCTCAGGACATGACGCGCTCAAGGTTGCATCATGAAGCAAGGACCTCAGAAAGAATTTATTTTACGGTGCAAAAAGAGTCTATGAGTAGACGAAAATATCATACAGCAAGAAGAACTAGTACTATACTATTTATCCTTGAACCGTTTTCCAGCTTGGCAGTAGACCCAGTCGTTTTGGTTAACCCAATCGCAGATATAGTTGCAAAAGGTAGGTACACATAGCGCAGTTGCTTGCTGGGGGGGTAGGTTAACCCAAATGACAGCTCTTGCTGGGGAAATGTAGAGGGGTAGGTTGACCCAGGTACAGCTCTTCCTGGTGAAGGGCAGCTGGGTGGGTCAACCCAGTGCCAGCTCTGCCATGGGGTAGGTTAACCCAGGGCAGCTATTCTGGGATGGTTGGGTTGACCCAGGTCCAGCTGTTCAAGCAATGTGGGTTGACCTGGTTTCAGTTATTGCTGCAGCACTGGGTTGACCCCAGACCAGGTCTTGCTGCAGGCTGGGGTTGACCTGGCTCCAGCTGTTGCTGCAGCACTGGGTTGACCTGGGTCCAGCACTCGCCGGAGGGTAGGGTGACTGGGGTCCAGCTATTGCTGCAGCACTGGGTTGACCCTGGCCCAGCACTTACTGCAGGGTAGGTTGACCTAGCTGCAGCATTGGGTCAACCGGGGCCCAGCTATTGCTGCACCATTGGGTCAACCCAGGGCCAGCTATTGCTGCACCATCGGGTCAACCCAGGGCCAGCTATTGCTGCGGCATTGGGTCCACCTGGCCCCAGCAATGCCTGCAGCATTGGGTTGACCTGGCCCCAGCTCTTGCTGCAGCTTTGGGTCAACCTGGCCCCAGCTCTTGCTGCTGCTGTGGGTCAACCTGGGCCCAGCTGTTGCTGCAGCGCCAGGTTGACCCAGGGCCAGCTATTGCTGCAGGACCGGGTTGACCCAGGGCCAGCTATCACTGCAGCATTGGGTTGACCTGGCCCCAGCTCTTGCTGCAGGGTAGGATGACCTAGCTTCAGCTATTGCTGCAGCATTGGGTCAACCGGGGCCCAGCTATTGCCACACCACCGGGTCAACCCAGGGCCAGCTATTGCTGCAGCACTGGGTTGACCTGGCCCCAGCTCTTGCTGCAGAATAGGTTGACCTACCTTCAGCTATTGCTGCAGCATTGGATTGCTTTGGGAAACACACTTCCAATCAATACTTTCTCCATTTCAGTGATCATTTCCTGCCTTTGAATCTCAACACACAATCATGGCACTCATAGTCATCATTTCCTTCAGTTCAGTGATCATTTCCTTCCTTGGACTGTGGACATACAGCAGTGCTATGCATTACTAACTTCCAGCTCCTAACTAATCAAACATATCATCTTCCATCTCTGATACAGCATCATCATCCTCTTCTTCAATCTCCTGCCTGATTATCCTCTCAGAATTGCACAATCTCCCCTCCAGATATTCCTCAGGCCATTCAGTAGCCATCCCATGTGATGACAAAAACGGATACCAATTATCAGCAAACCGTCTAGCCATAGAGTCCAGAATGGCTGCTTGTTTGCAGGAGTATGCCACCAAACCCTCCCTCACATCTTCTCTTGCATTGTGTCGCAATCTTCCCTGATCCATCCACCACTTTCTTTTCCATTTCAAAAACCACAGCACGCGGCGCATCTCCTCAAGCAACAAAGTGACGTCCTCAGACCAACGGGCAGCCCGAGCACCTGATTTTGACCACTCAACCAGCAAACCTGTTACATGTCAGATAGTTATATGTATATTAAGACTGATGACTTACTATCCCCCACCTCCTCCCCACTGGCAGCTGTGTTCATGTTCTTGGAATCTGACTTTACCATCCAAATCCAGGACACTTCCCTTCTCCCCTCACTTTCATCATCCTTGCCTCGCCCAGGACCTTTCACATGCTCTGCCTTTAGTTCAAGCAATCTCTCTGACCATGATCCAGTTGGATCTAGTCTTCCCAGAGCAGTCCATGCAGATCGATATCGCTCAACACACCGTCCAATCTTTTCTTTGAACCTTGCAATTATTGATCGGGCCCTAGTGTTGGCACGCTGACTTGGTCCAAGTTGACTAAATTTGTAGTCCCAGAGTCCAAGCGTGACACGTAACAGTCGCCGAAGCTCCACTAGAGCATCATCTGCCTGTGCAAGGCGTAACCGTTTCTCCATCTCAACCAAATTTGCTGAGAGAATATGACCTGCAGGAAATCCAGAAGGCAAGAGAAGTGGGATGCCTTCAGGATGTGAAACCTCACCCTCAGCCACTTTCTGCCTACCTCTCAGCTCCACCACCCCTGGCATGTAGATTGACTGAATCTCCTGCCAAGTTGTTATTCGCCGTTGCAGAGTGGTTCGTTTCTCCTGAAACTCAGCAACCTGTAACAATGTTGCCTTTGAACGTAGTTGCTGTTTAAGCAGACGTCTCAAACACATCATTAATTTTTTATCCAGTATACAATAAATCAAGCCACTTACTGCTGTTCTTCAAGCTCTAAGCCAGTCTGCAAAAACATGTTGGGTGAAACATCATGAATTGGAGCCAATCCTTTTTTGGCTTTCTCCAACTCCTCCCCTGCCAGCTCAAGCCTCACTTGAGCAAGAGTTGAAGCTGAACCAATTAATAAGTATATTATTTCCCAACTCACACAGATGGCACACCTTTTCCAACCTCTTCATAGGGATTGGGTTTTTGGGGATCCAAATCCCAAGCATCTACCATAGCAGACCATCTTTCAACCACTTCAGGGTCAAACCCAGCTGTAAAGCGAGCATGGGCAGCCATCTTTTTGATCTTCATCTTGAATGACTGCTGAAGCTGCACCAAGAGTGACTTTCCTATAATAAATACATAGCAATTAGTATCCAATTGAAAATCATCTCTGTTATCATACCCAAGTTTGTGATCTTTCTCCAATTCCACGCAGCTGCATGGTCATCAATAGTATCATGCCGAGCACCTCCCCCCATCTCTTTCGTACTCATGCTGACAGGATTGATATGTGCCCACCACTTCTCTGGCTCCTCTCCATTGGTCCGTGCAGAATAGCGAAGGAAGTTCAAAGAGAAATGTATCTGACATTTCAATCCATGGCCGTAGATGTGAAATTTCGGTATCACAAACTTGAGACTCTCAACCAAGGCTGGTGGAGGCTGCATCCATGATGGGAGCTGCCCAACACGTCTCTTGAGGTTTCGGGACCATTGGCAGGCAATATCATAGGAAAATGAAAGTAACAACACCATAACCCCCACTAGGGATGACCGCGCAATGAAGTCCATGTTAGCATACCTATAATTCCATCAGTTGATGATCAGCAAGCAGAAACATCACCCACCGTTCTCCTTTCTGTAAATCACCCAATCCATTTTTTCGAACCAAACAGTGACGTGCACAAATCGCCCCACCAACACCAGTCGCCTTGTAGCCCTTTGAAAATTTGGTATTTGCATGGTCAACTGCATGCAAGTCAGATTCGCAAAGATTCGGCTGTTACGGTCTCGCCAGGTTATATTTTTATTACCATACATAAGATGAAACAAACCTCAGCCTGATACCCATACTTCTTGATATATTCTTTGTAAGACTTTTCTCCCACCCAGTGACCCCATCCATCACCGAGCGAAGGATCATTCTTGACTCGTTTATCCTTCAATTTTAGGTGAAAATTGGCGTCCAATGTGAGGATAAGGCAATATAGCCACCTTGCAACGAGTTAGCCAGGTGAAGCATGAATGAAATGCTTAACTCACCGGATCCCAGGCGGAGCCTTCTCCCAGCCATTTGGGAGATTTCGACCAGGATGTGGGCATGCTGGACATTCGACAGAACAATCACCTGGCTTCGTAGCAGCCACACCGAGAGGATCATGAGCATGCCCTGCACGCTTGAGCATTTTGAGGTGACGCCAAATCCGAATGGCGGTCAGAAATTGTTCATAGCGGTCCTACGTGTCGAAAGGTCAGGGAAAAATGAAAAATGAAGTGGAGCTGGCACATACCTTCGTGTCAAGGAGGCCAGTGTTGTCAGTTTTGTGGGCCAGCGAGAGATAGTAGTCGTAAGCCGACGTTTTACCCTGCAACGTCAAGAGGTGAAAGGAATCAAGGACATCGAAGGTAAAAGCGCTGATCGGATGTGTATGAGTTGGGGGGAGCAGGCCAGCGCAGAGCAATTGGACGCGACTGTGTGAGCCTCCTGCAGTTCCATAGCAACCACAGAATTGGACGTCAATGCTATGGACGCCGTTGATCGCAACCACGGTGAAATTTTCAACTACATCGCCAGGGATCGGACAAGGATCGCCCTGGTGGCCAAGGTGCATCTTGATGCCGAGAGACTTTAGCCGGGTGTCTTCAAAGTGATCGTCAGTCCAATGCTGTATGATCCGTCAGACATCAAGTATTGCAGGTGAGAGACAGCAAGGTCTTACCAGGACACGGTGTAGAGGTGAGTGCGAATGTCTTTCGGCGAAACACTCACGGCAGACCAGCTGAAACCCAAAGCAATCCTTACACTTGTAGATACCTTCCCTCCCACATTTTTCGCCACATGAAACAACTCCAGCTCTTCCCTCGTGCCGGAGCATTTCGTCCAAGTAGGAGTCGCGATGAACTCGGGCCCATTCCTGCAGAGGTGAGTCTGCCAGGCTCTTCTCGTCTATCTCGGATTCATTATCTCCATCGTCATCTCCATCGTCATCTCTGCTATCTCCATCGTCATCTTCAGCATCGGCCTCGGGTCCATAGTCGACAAAGTCTGTTGTGGTTAGGTCAATTTCCGCCGCTGAAGGATTACTTGTGTTTTCTGGCGGCGGGAGGGTGTCAGCGCTAGGCACGAAAGAGGTCGATTGCCCAAGACATCCTGCAGCTGTGGTATGAACCGAGACGGTACGATTACGAGGAGGGAGCTGGTGGCGGGGGCGGTTGATGCGTACGACCGGTGCGTCAGGATTCTTGCGTTTACGACCCATCGATGCTGACCAGTATCGATGATTAATCGATGATTGGTGATAGTGACTCGGACTTGAATGTATGAGTCAGCCAAGCACGAACTTGAATCCGGCGCGGGAATATATCTCATCTTGTACCACATATCCTCTCGCTTCTCTGAAGGCGTCAGGATTACACGCGCATTGAATACACAGTGAGTGTTGAAGCTTTAATGACCTATCTACACTACTCAACATCACTGGGTCGTATAACAGCAAAATCTATCCAGCCGCATTGTGGACTCGCAGTGATCCACGATGTCCACCACATCAAACACGCTAACGAAAGACCAACGATACAGAGCCAGGTGCGCTCGGCTTCTGAATATCCAACTATGGGTCATCATCAAGTACTGAACGTCAGGAATCTCGCTCGCATCCGCGAGAAGGACCGCCTTCGTGCTGCTAAGTAACTTGCTATTTTCTTTATCCGCTTACTAGTTTTACCTGTTGTATTTTCAGATGGCGGCAAGGCTTGGTGGCGTCTCGGTGTCAAGGCAGCAAGACTGCATCGAACTCGTGCACCAATGTCCCCTCGAAACTCCCCAATCTTGAAAAGCCGTCTCCGCCCAGCGAGATCTCTGCGGCGGAAATCGTAGCGGATACCCGCGCCATGGTCTGGGAATGGACCAGGGACAGGGGGCCCATTTCTGGTTGGTTCGAGGCCTTGGCCGCCGAATTTCAGGAGGCCGAGCGGAGCGGAACGCTTGCTGATATGACACAGGACTGGCGATCTCATCTCAATGTAGGAAAGGTGCTCTTGCGCGATTTGGAGGGAGTTATTCGCAGCCGGCTGCCGAGCAACGAGAACGCGTTGCGAGATCTTCTGAGACAGGTGTTTGACCTTATATCCACACTCCAGGCTGGGATAGCCATGATGAAAGCCTACTTGGCTGTACTGTCTCATTATCGCGGTTAACAAATTGGAGTGCATCAGATCTTAATATTCATGATAGGGGTGAACTCCGTCAGGTACAATTTACAGAGGGGATGTTGGACGACTCGGCTGCTAATTCCTAACCAAGCATTCAATGTCAACAAGTGACAAAAATAAAGGTGGTCAAAAGGCATGGACGACGAACGAGCAGAAGGACTGGCTTACCAACAGATTGCCTTCCTACGTGGCATCCAGAGCCAGCGACTCGCCTTCGGATTTCTGGGCCGGCGTTTTTGAGGGTTGGTTCGAAAACTGGCCAATCAGCGGCGCAGACGAAGGAGATGCGGCGGCGAAGTCATCTGAGGAGCAGGCAAAGAAGAAAAAGGCGGTGAGTGATGTCCAACATCCAACAATCCAGGCACTCACAGAATTCCCGCCGCTAGCAAATCAAGGACTGGTTTAAAAATCACAGTCGAGCGAGTGCGTCTAGCATAGAGGGACGGCGTGGCCTTCTCGATCTCCGCGCCAAGAGGCAGCGCAAACTGACACCATGTCAAGCCTATTCGAAACTGTATTACGACGCGAAACTCAAAGCAGTCATGAATGAACGTTGGAGGGAGCAATACCTGAACGAACACCCCGACCATGACCTAACCGAGCCAGTGCCCGTGCCTACGATCAAATTTCGGAATGCCGTGACACAAGAATTGTTTGAGGGAGAGGCTGCGGACATGAAGGAAAAGGTCGAGCGGGAGCGGGAGAAACTTGGACAGGAGGAGTTTACGGACCTTGACGCAGCAGATGGGCTTGATCAAAAGGAGCGTGAGCGCATCAAAACTGCGCAGCAGTTTCAAACGTACATTCCTCTTCGTAGCTCTTGACCAATCCAAGCTGCTAACGGTGTCGTTTTCTTGACAGTGGTATCGACTCGCTTAGCCACACGATGACGAAACTCTTGGAGGAGATCTACATTAAAACTGGCATGATTGGGATGGCCTTGTTTGCTGGTCCCGAGCCCAGTCAAGGCGGGAATATTACTGTACTCGAGTGAGTGGTACGGCGACTTGAATTTTTGATTTCTTGGACTGATTGTGCTCGGTTGTTGAGATTCCACAAGGGAAAATCAACTCATGGTCACGATTTTGGAGTTGCCCATGACGAGTTTGCCACTCATGTTCGGAAACCTTTCAATCACTTCGCGTCCCGTTGTTTTCGTGAGTACCACAAAGTGTTTCCTTTTTTTGCATGAATAACAGTAAATCTGCAGCGAATTCTGTACGGATTTCCCGAGCGCTTCCAGGAACTGAGGATCTCGCCAATTATTTAAGCAAGGTATGTACTGAGTTTCGATTGAATGTTTTTCTCACTCACCTTACCTTCCAGCCTGACGACGATGACTTGGCTAAACCCTCAGATGCCTCTTGCCGAACCCGGACTTCGTTGCCCAAAGCCGATGGCAAGGGGAAACACCGCTATCGTTCGGCTGAGACGATCGATGACTTGGACGACGAGGGTCCGGCCAATCAACTTGAGGCGCCGAAACTCACTTGGTCTGCCGCAGCCCTGGACACTGAGTCTGAATATGAGAGGGAGAAGCGCGAGAATGTTGCGAGGAACCGAGCATTGCTGAAGGATGTGCAGGGATCTTACACGGAACTGATAAAGGACCTTGGGAGGTCTTTGCCGTCTGGTTCTAAACCAAAGGCTGGAACAGCGATGAAGAGTTTGGAGGACCAATTGGTCTCCAGTTTGTCTAAGGTATGTTCAAGTTTGCATTTATTGAACAGCTGCAACACTGACGGATCACATGTAGCTAAATGAGAAGGGTGGATTGGAGTCGGAAGATGATGGCAACAATACTAGTGGTTTGCTGGCGCCAGAAGGGACTGTTTCTGAGAACATGCCTATTTGCGAGAAGTCTGCTTCGCCTGAATGGTTCCAGAAGTATATCGACAGGTTGGAAGCTGTTGAGGGATCTGAGCCTCTCAAGGAGATCATTCAAAAGTTTCCTAGGTTTGAGATGGCATTGGGTTTTCCGACTGGGCAGGTAGGTGAATTTAATTGATTACAGTTTTGCCACACTCACATGGATGTAGGGAAAAGTCATGGCATTGTCTACTACTGGTCGGCCTGATATAATTGGTCGCTGGATCAATAGTGGACGAAAAGCTTTACCAGTGATTGATGATCTGTGTTACGGATCGCTGTTCTTATGACGGCGGACTCCGGCAACAATAAACCAAACGAGGATGTTTATAGAAGAAAGCGAGTACAAATGGATAGAAGAGGGGAGATATCTGGATTTCGTGGTAGCGATCGGGGGAAGAGTAGCTATACTAAACTTAGGGATACTGACTACGAATGTCAATGATTATATACTGGTGAACAACTTCAGGGTCGGCTTCTTCGTCATGCGCGGCTGCGTGGAGGATAAGCTCCGGGATGAACGGCGTCTTGCTTGGCTTCATGGTCTATACGTTTTGGGGTGCCAACGAGGTGGCCAACGGCTGTGTTGCAGGTCCGGTGTCAGCAGACAGCTGATCCGATGATTGTGTTGCACGGTGTTATTGAGTGCTTGAATCAACGTGTATGATGTATCGGCGGTGATCGGTTGATGAGGGTAATCATGAGGATTGGGATACCGTCGTTGGTTGTCTTCGACGATGTTCCGGACCCAGGTTATGATATTGTCTTGTGACGTCGAGTCAGGGACGTCAGGGTCGGAAGCGGGGGTTAAATCGGGGTAAAACGTAACAATCTGCCTGCTTTTGTGGGGTCCTGGAAGAGATGGTGGGGTGCCCTGCAACCCAAGTCACGTGTCCAGAAAGGTAATGGCAAGGGGTCCCGAGGGGTAGATGATAAGGAGGAGTGGGAGGACTTATGTAAAGGAAGCATTAATGGCTTCTTTAACATTGTGGTCAGTCTTGCCTCTTGGTGGATGGCACTGAAGACTGCAGCACAGCGGAAGATATTTCTTGAGATGATTGATGAGGTGTCCTGGGCAATGGATCAGATGATGGGTGAGGTTGGAGCTGGGAAGAAGCGTGGTCACAACACTGTTGAAGAGGAGGGTAGTAGAAAATCCAAGAAGTAAGTCAACTATTCATTTTCTTTGATTGGTGTCTGAAAAGTGACGTAGGCAGAGAAAGGCCTGATGTGGGCTATGAGGGGGGGGGGGGGGGAATTTGTGATATACCCAGAAGTATTTTGTGTTTGATGGTTGGCTTGGAAAAATGATTGGGGTGCTATGATATTTGCTTGTGCATTGAAACTGAAAGTTGATCCCTGGGCAAGATTTGGTCCAGATAAAATCTTGCAGTAATTGAGCCTAACATTTGAAGAGACAAGCTATGGTCCTGAATAAAGGTTGACCCTGGAATATGTTGATTGTTGATAAGTCCCACAGGAAATGACCCACAACAATACCTGAACCAATGTTGATGCACGCTAGGAGTTTGTAATGCATGTTGATATGTACGATGGCTGTATGTCCCCAGTCCCAGGCAGGAAATGATCACTGAACTGAAGGAAATGATGACTGTGAGTGCCATGATTGTGTGTTGAGAGTCAAGGGCAGGAAATGATCACTGAAATGAAGAAAGTATTGATTGGAAGTGTAATCCCCGATGCAATCCAATGCTGCAGTAATAGCTGGGCCCCGGCCAACCCAATGTGGCAGCAATAGCTGAGCCCTGGCCAACCCAATGCTGCAGCAATAGCTGAAGCTAGGTCAACTTACCCTGCAGCAATAGCTGGCCCTGGGTCAACCTGGTGCTGCAGCAAGAGCTGGGGCTGGGTCAACCCAATGCTGCAGCAATAACTGGCCCTGGGTCAACCCGGTGCTGCAGCAAGAGCTGGGCCTAGGTCAACCCAATGCTGCAGCAATAGCTGGCCCTGGGTTAACCCAATGCTGCATCGATAGCTTGCCCTGGGTTGACCTGGTGGTGTGGCAATAGCTGGGCCCCGGTTGACCCAATGCTGCAGCAATAGCTGAAGCTAGGTCAACCTACCCTGCAGCAAGAGCTGGGGCCAGGTCAACCCAATGCTGCAGCAATAGCTGGCCCTGGGTCAACCTGGTGCTGCAGCAAGAGCTGGGGCCAGGTCAACCCAATGCTGCAGCAACAGCTGGCCCTGGGTCAACCCAATGCTGCAGGCATTGCTGGGGCCAGGTCGACCCAATGCCGCAGCAATAGCTGGCCCTGGGTTGACCCAATGGTGCAGCAATAGCTGGGCCCAGGTTGACCCACAGCAGCAGCAAGAGCTGGGGCCAGGTCAACCCAATGCTGCAGGCATTGCTGGGGCCAGGTCGACCCAATGCCGCAGCAATAGCTGGCCCTGGGTTGACCTGATGGTGCAGCAATAGCTGGCCCTGAGTTGACCCAATGGTGCAGCAATAGCTGGGCCCCGGTTGACCCAATGCTGCAGCTAGGTCAACCTACCCTGCAGTAAGTGCTGGGCCAGGGTCAACCCAGTGCTGCAGCAATAGCTGGACCCCAGTCACCCTACCCTCCGGCGAGTGCTGGACCCAGGTCAACCCAGTGCTGCAGCAACAGCTGGAGCCAGGTCAACCCCAGCCTGCAGCAAGACCTGGTCTGGGGTCAACCCAGTGCTGCAGCAATAACTGAAACCAGGTCAACCCACATTGCTTGAACAGCTGGACCTGGGTCAACCCAACCATCCCAGAATAGCTGCCCTGGGTTAACCTACCCCATGGCAGAGCTGGCACTGGGTTGACCCACCCAGCTGCCCTTCACCAGGAAGAGCTGTACCTGGGTCAACCTACCCCTCTACATTTCCCCAGCAAGAGCTGTCATTTGGGTTAACCTACCCCCCCAGCAAGCAACTGCGCTATGTGTACCTACCTTTTGCAACTATATCTGCGATTGGGTTAACCAAAACGACTGGGTCTACTGAGCTTGGAGACTGGAGATGGTAGAACCATTGGGAACTTCGCGACAGCGTTTGGCATTCATCAGCATGACATCGCAGGGACTGGTGGGATCAACGATGGGATTAATCCCACCGGTCTCCTGGAGGGTAACATCCTCAAGTTTGCCCTGGGGTAATGCGTGAAAGGTACTCGATAGTAAGATACAATAAATATTTACCTTGACTTCTGCTTTGAGGCGCCTGCGATTTTCAATGCAGAACAAAGTAAATTGTTTGGATCTTGGTGTTGTGTCATGATTTTCGACAATGTCTGTCAGGAAGATGGTGTCTTCTGACTCCGTTTTGCTTGTGTTCGAAGATTTGCTGGGGGAGTCATCTAAAGCTGAGTTGTTCACAGTAAAGCGATCAATTGACTCGTCGTTGTCATCGTCAAAGTTTCTACAGAACATACAAGATATTTCAGTGAACACAAGTACTCAAATTCAAGACCACTTACTTTCGTCGCACCAAAGAGTCCATTAAATCATGATCTGAAGCTGTAAAAAACCCACAACTTTCCAAATCACATTCGCGTGCGAGTGTGCGGTTGGTAGGGGGTTTGATGATGATTAGCTGTCGAAATATGCCAACACCGATGAGTTCAGAGTTATGAATAATAATCCATGTGAACGTACCAGCGGCCCTGGTTCAGTTGGCGTGATGACAAGGTGCTCGTCTTGATCTTGTTGTGTGAGTTGAATGGTTACAACGTTGACACTACACGTCGTGGAGATGATTTGGGCAGGCATGAGCGGGTGAAGCAGGTGAAGCAGGTGAAGGCTGAAGCTGAAGGCTGAAGGTAAGCATGAAAGGGCAAGGCGTCGTCTCCATGATCCAGATGCAGGAGAGACTGGAGGTTGAGGTAAGGACAGGTACTGTCTTTGGACATCGGATACCATATGGTTATGGCTGGTCGGTGCCAGCAAGACTTCTGGATCCAGTATATATTCAGAAGGTAGTGATACGTCGAGCTACTGTACTGATCAAGCTGTTCAAACTCAGAAGATACCTGCTCGCATCCATTATCTTACGCTGGAACCTATCTCAGGGTCTTGAGAGGTCCAGGCTATTTTCGGGTTTCCGCAGTGAATGCCGAGCGAGTGGACATGCTCCAATGCTCCGAGCTACGATGTCGCGTTGATACGCAGTCTCTCCCTTTGGGCACGGAATCTCTCATATGGTCAATTCTACTTTCCCTACGACTCTTCCGCAGTCCCGCATACATGCAAAACATCAGCGCGCCGCCCGCGACTTGCGCGACTTACGCCGATCGACGCGCGCGTGACCGCGACATCTTCGCTGTATCTTAACCGCGCGACCCGGTCTTAAAACGCTGACACACGACTGTTAAACACGTCCTACACGTTCGGACACTGAGTCCGATACCAGAAATGTAATTCATCCGGTTTATCTTCGTCTTTTCACCGACTTTCATGTGATATTCGCCGTTATTTCAAATCCTTCGCTATTCCGTTCCCGTTTCGTCGCTTTCATGCGATATTTTGCTGCATTTCTATTTCACTCATCCACCCTTTCCCCCTATCCCTTTAGAATATAAAAAGTGCCCTGTAGTAGAAAATATGCGAAGAAGAACCCAGTTCTCCCCTCTCCACTAGTTTGTGGCTTAAAGTTTTAAAAAGGATCTAGTCATTCTCACTCGAATCTGCGTCTCTCCTCATCGCATACTCTCCGCTATCGTGACCTAAGTCGTAGCGCAGAACCTCCGTCTTGTCGCGTCATCACCGCGTATCGTGCTGTCATCTAGGACACCCAGCTAAGCCTTCCGATCTATGTTTATCACTGCGTTGCGACATCGCGTTGTCTTGCGACTCTTCGCGTTTGTTTATTTTATCGCGCATATTATCGCGCACTATCGCGTTATTGTTGGGAGTGTCCCCAAGTCTCGTTCGCACCTTTGCGACGTTTTTCATCATTTATTATCTCTTTATCCGGGGTCATAGACGTGGAAACCGTATCAGCGTTGTTCAGTTCTGTATGAAGATCGGATTTGGATTCTGCGCACTGCTTGATCCATGACTCGAATGACGGTCTTCACCATCACACCAGCACTATCCTTCAGCTGCTCCGCTATGCTTGGTCCCAGAAGCTCCATAGAAATGTACTTGAAATGCTCCAGTTGACCATATGCATACACAGCAGGAATAGTGGCCTTGACCTTTCAGTAATTGCAGCACATGGGTCTCGTGCTGGAGAATGGGTCGCTCACTGTCCTTGAGACACATGATTTTTTGATAGCTGCCTTCTTCAGTACACAATGCTCTGTGCATTGCTAACGATGCATTGCTAACGATGGGTGAAGGAAGCAATGGACAGACTTATGAACTCACATAGGAACCTTTTCTGACTATTCCTTCACCATAAGGTGCCAGTTTGTATTTCAAGGCAATAACCGTAATTTCTGGCCTAATGGCCTGATGGTGAATGCGATTAAAGCTGAGGTATGACCAAGGGGCCCAAGGGGCCCCCACTCAAAAAGATTTTGACGTCAACCCTAAAGAGTTTGCTGTCAAGACCTCGAACACTGATTTGGGTACCACCACCCGGATAAGGAAGGTATTAGGGCTAGCTATCTTGTAGTAGATACTGAAGACTCGAGGGACTGGAACAATTAACCATGTGGACACTTGAGGACACCCCGAAAGATGATATTATAGAGAGGGGAGGAGTTGAAGCTGTTGAAAGGGATGACACATTCCGCTAAATACACATGTTTGGAACTTGAATAAGAATAGTGTACCAATGAAATCATTATTAATAATATTGAAGCAATGCACCATAAGTATGGGAGATGGCACCTGCCGAGAAACAGTTGCAGTCATGTCAGTTTGGTCAGGTATTTGCTGAAGCATGAGGTTAGGAATTGATAATGTGAGATATGTATGGTGTGCGCACAATGGTCTCTCGAGCCAGTTGGGCTGCTTGCCGGTTCTCCTCGTTCTTCTTGGTTTTCACAGCCTTTTGACAAGTGCCTGAGTCCCTGTGCCCCAAAAAATATGTCATGGCACCTCCTGATGTTTTCTGGACTAAAGTTTCACAAAGGTCACAACAGGCCGAGGATCATGAATGATCTTGAGTTGAATTGCTGTGCCATTTGGAAGGATAAAGTCTTTGAGTTGAACAGCTGATTCAGGCATAAACGAGTGCAAGTTGAGTATGTTGAGTGCATATGCAAGAGCGATAGAGCGGGTTGTTATACCAGGGCAAGGAAAGTGTGTTGTTTGGGATGATCGATTTCAATTGCATCCAAATCAGGATTGTCTATTTCTGTTGCCCATATATCTGTTTGAAATGTGTTTTCCACACATTTAACTATCCAAGTACATACTAAAAATATAAAGGAAGAAATCTGTCAACTTAGTTTAGTCAAAAGTTTGTTGTGGAAGCAGTGAAATCTGAGTTCATCAAAAGTGCCTCAACGACTTCAAATCTGGACCCCGGCCACCAATTTGGGTGGTACCACTGGGGGGTTGAAGTCATGGAATCTTCCAATGGGGGCCCCTTGGGTATGACGTTCCCGTTGCACTTTCATTATTTGCGCAATTGCGTGATTTGAGTTGCACGTGCATGGTTTATTTAAGGTACACTTAGGCTTAGTTAGGCTAGATCTAGAGTTGAGAACCGAGCTTGCCTTGTGCTCCATGGATCCACTTACCATGACTGGGCCATCAGTCACCAATTTACCTGCTGCCTGCCCCAGCTAATATCCAAGCCATCCAAGGCACACAATACATGGGCTAGACTAGTAGTTAGTAGTCACAGCAGATGAAACGAATTGTCAAACAAACAGGACTAATAATTACAAGCCATTTTCAGCGGTACTGTTGGGAATAGTGGCCGAATAGTCGCGGAAAGGATTAGTAATCCGTATCATGTGACCCCAGAACTCTGTCCGATGAATAATGCTGAAGTGCAGCATGTATTCTACTCACCATGGGAAACTTCTAGTAGATTTAGCTAGTAGTATAAAAGCCCTCTCAGAGAGAGGAAAATATAATTCATTCCACACAAAATAACTTAGCGGTCAACAACCACTGCAACTATATATTCCAATAGGTTATGAGCCCTGAACAGTGTTAATGGAAACACGATCATGCACCTCTGAACATCGCATTACTACCTCGTATACTAGCTGACTATGACGGATGAAGTCACGCACACATCGGGATCATACCGGATCGAGTTATTGAAGGGAAACAATTGGATGCCGTGGAAGAGATGGATGTTAGCCATGCTTCGGGATCTTGGGTTAGAGATGTACATTGATGCGGAATCAAAGGCCCCTGTCCTGGTGGACACATCCCATCCTACATCAGAGGAATCTGAAGCAATGAAGAAATGGTGCAGTGGAGACACCAAGATGAGGACGTGGATTGAGCTCGCAATTGGCGATGTGGAAATGATACATATCATTGGTGCATACACAGCAAGTGAGATGTGGAAGCAGCTAACCTTGGTAAAGGAATCCAGGGTGAAGCTCGGAATATTAGCAATGCGACGCGCATTGTACCGGTCGATTGCCGAAGAAGGATTCGACCTAATCAAGCACATATTGAAGCTCCGGAAACTGCAGGAGGAACTCCACTTGATGGGAAGCCTCGTTTCTGATGAAGACTTCACGATGATACTTGTATCCTCCTTACCGGAAAGTTGGGACTTGTATACATCAGCGTATTTAGGCTCAAAGAAGGACGGAACATCACTGACATCACACAAGCTAGTCGCGATCCTATTGGAGGAAGACCGCAAGCGCCGTGAGCGCAGTGGAGATCCTAACAACGTCGCTATGCATGGGAGGTTCACCAGAAAGCACGATGGAAAGGGTAACGGAAAGCAGAAGGCAGCCAATTCCAAGATGGAATGCTTCAACTGCCACAAGAAGGGACATATGGTGAAGGACTGCTGGTTTAAAGGTGGCAGAAAGGAAGGGCAAAGGCCGAAAGGGAAAGGAAAGGGCGACGGAAAGGGTGGAAACCAATGGAACCGATCGAATCAAGCTGTGGACAATGTCAATAATATGTTACATGATGTAGCATACACAGTGAATACAGACAATATTTCAAACTACGATTAGTTACTGGATTCCAGAATGACAAGTCACATCAGCAATTCCCGAAATGCATTTATCACATACAAAACTCTGGACAAGACTACTGTTCAAGGACTAGGAAAGGTAGCCGCTCGAGCTCTTGGTTGCGGAACCGTCATCTTACACTTCACAGTGGACAGAAAGGACATACAGCACCAGCTATGAGATGTACTACATGTACTGGAGTCACGGAACTCACTACTATCGCTGAGCCAATTCGATGAAAGTGGCAGATGGGTTAACTTCTGCAACGGAATATGCAGGCTCTATATGAAGGAGAATAAACTTGTTGGAACAGGCCGGAAAGACAGACGACTATACCGTTTGAACACCCGAGTGCAATCCCACACACCGGAAAAGGCAAACGTAGCCACGCCAAAGAAAATGTCTTGGGACAAATGGCACCGCCTGTATGGACACATCGGAATGAGCGGACTCGAGACCCTGCAGAGAAAGGGGTTAGTCACGGGTCTAGAAATCGACGAAGGGAGTGTCCCTTCCCGAACCTGTGAGGCTTGCATTCAGGTGAAGCAAGCTGTCCAGCCATTTCTGAAAGAGGCCGATGGATGATCCAAAGTCGCCGGAGAGTGGACTTTGAGCGACATCTGGGGCCCAGCACATGTAGAGTCTATCAGAGGATCAAGATACTATATCTCATTCACAGACGACATGACACGCACCATAACCACTTTATTCATGAAACAGAAAAGCCAGGCGACAGAACACATCAAGGCTTACGTTAACACGATTGAGAAGAAGTTTGATCGAAACCCTAAATATTTGCAGTTCGATAACAGAAAGGAACTCGTCAACAAGGAAGTCGAGAGATGAGCAGCGGAGAAGGGAATTGTCATTGAAACAACGGCCCCTTACTCACCCTCGCAACACGGAACGGTGGAAAGATTTAATCGCACATTACTGGAGTTAGCCCATGCGATGTTGATTGCTAAAAACCTGCCTGCATTCCTTTGGCCGGAAGCCGTTGCACATGCAGCATACATTCGAAACCAATCCCCCACCAAGGCTCTAGACGGAATGACTCCGCATGAAGCCTGGACTGGCAAGAAGCCAGATGTATCGCATTTCTGGGAGTTTGGATGCGATGTTTGGGTCTTATATCAAGGTGGAAAGAGATCGAAGCTGGCACCGTGATCAGCTAAGATGAAGTTCATAGGATTTGTGGAGTCGCAGAAGGCTATCCGATACTACGATGCCGCAATGCAGACTGTTAAGATGTCACGGAATGTTGCATTTCATGAGGATGGGGCATTGCAGGAAGTCCGGATTGCATGCAACTTACTGGGTTTGCAATTCGAGGGGGAGCAGAGTGAATCCAACGACTTGCAAACTCCAGAACCACTGGAACCTGCAAGGGAATCACCGGAACCCACTGTAATGGCACCGGAAAGGACCATTCGCAGACTGGAAAATGAAATAACATACCCACTGAGAGCAACCCGAGGAGTCGACTGTGACTACCAACAGTTAAACAACCCACGTGCACAACCGACACAACGCAAGATATGTGAACCGCTTGATGTACGGAGACCAATCATCTGCAGTGAAACAAAAGGAAAAAGTCAGTGCAGAAACAACCATAGCATATGTGTTCTTGAGCGCAATGCAGCAGGATAGCAGTCTCACTGACAAGGACCCATGGGATTTAAAGGAAGCCAGGGAAGCCGTAGATTTGGAGAACTGGAAGGTAGCGATGAAAGAGGAATTTGATCAGCTACAAGAAATGGGCATTTGGAAACTCATAGACTTACCAGAGGGGTGGGAAGCCATCAAAAGCAAGTGGGTTTTCCACCGGAAACGCGATGAGATGGGCGCAATTGCTAGGCACAAGGCCTAGTTAGTGGCCCAGGGGTTCTCGCAGAAGCCCAGAGTGGATTTCAGCAAAACTGGAACATTCGCTCCTGTGATGCGGTTCGAGACATTACAGACGTTGCTCGCATATTCCACAGTCAAGGATTGGGATATCCAGCAGATGGATATCAAAGGCACATACCTTAACAGATGGGTGAAGGAGGAGCTGTACATGAAGCAGCTGGTGGAATTTGAGGATGGAACCGGACGGGTTTGCTGCCTCATATGCCCTATATATGGTCTCAGGCAAGCCTGAAACATATGGAACATGGATTTTGATAACACAATGAAGGAATTTCGTTATGTGAGATTGCGGACTGACTACGGTGTGTACTACTATCAGGAAGGTGAAAGCTTTTCCATCGTACTCATATGGGTTGATGACCTCATGGCTTACGCAAACAACCGAGCAATGAATCAGTGGGTAATCAACCAGTTGAAGGAAAAATACATGGTAATGGTCATTGGAAAACCAACGTTACTGCTCGGAATCCATATCAAACGAGACTGCCAATGATGGAAAGTCACCCTATCACAAAGCCACTATATCCGGAAGATCCTCATGAAGGCTGGAATGAAGGATGCCAAGCTGGTATCAACCCCAATGGACCAGAACGTGGTCCTATGAATAAAAAAAACCGAAACCGACAAGAACGAGCGGAAACGCACCTCGATCACAACACGAGTTGGAGAGCTCTTGTATGCTGTGCACGCAACAAGACCCGATATCATATACGCAACTGTAACTGTTGTGCAATTCACACAGAACCCGAGTCTGGAACACTGGACAGCACTTAAAAGGATATTCCACTATCTAAAAGGAATGATGGATTATGAACTAACGTACAGCGGAAAGGACCAACGGATTACGACGGAAACTGTTCATTATGTCGATGCCGATTGGGGATCCAACCCACACCAGAAATCCATCAGCAGATATGTGTTCATGATCGCAGGGGGAGCCATCGCTTGGAGCTTGAAGAAGCAAAGCATGATTACATTGTCAATGGCTGAAGCAGAATATGTCGCCGCTACTCATGCCATGAAGCAGTTAATCTGGCATAGAAATTCACTGAAGGAATTGGACCTACGGTCGGATGAGACATTGATTTTATGATCCAACAATCAGGCTGCGATTGCTATATTGCACAACCCGGAATTCTACACATGGACAAAGCACATAGATATCAATCTACATTTCCTATGAGATCACATCGCGTCTGGTATTCTCAAAGTCATGTATATTCCTTCAGAAGAAAATCTAGTGGACATATTTACAAAAGAGTTACCTCACCCACTTCATGCAAAGTTCACAGCCGAACTTGGTCTATTGACCAGAGAGGAACCGGAAAGAGTGGAACACATAACGGAATACATGGACGATGTTTACCGTGACCCGGAACGAGTCGAAGAGTATTCGACCAAGGGGGAGTGTTGGGAATAGTGGCCGAATAGTTGCAGAAAGGATTAGTAATCCATATCACATGACCCCGGATCTCAAACCCACCTGTCCGATGAATAATGCTGAAGCGCAGCATGTATTCTACTCACCACAGGAAACTTCTAGTAGATTTAGCTAGTAGTATAAAAGCCCTTTCAGAGAGAGGCAAATATAATTCATTCCACACAAAATAACTTAGTGGTCAACAACCACTGCAACTATATATTCCAATAGGTACTAGTGAAGAGAATTTCAGCCAGCTGTGTTCCAACCACCTCTACACACCGGTTAGCATGCCTAAAGCCAGCACCATCCTTCACCACCATCAACATATCCCGTTTGCAGCCATCACCCATTTCGCCGAAATCCAAAATCTCAAATCTCATTACCGCTTCATCATAGCTCAATGGGTTTCATCTGTCAAGCAAAAACCTGCCCATGCCATTCCACCAGACAGCATACCAGTCTTCATTACATCGTGTTGGGTCACGGCAATCGCTGGCGTGGAAAGTGATAATTGGTGGCTCAGCGGTGATGATATGCTTATGCTCATTGAGAGCCTCCTTGACTTCAGCCACAGCCAGCAACACTTGAGGACCAATCATTTTTCTGTGCTGAACTGTTAGCTCATGGAACTGGAGACCAACAAGCTGGGCAAATGCAAATTTGAAGAATGTTCGGGTCTTAAATTCGAAACAGAGTTGAATGAGTTGGGCCAGGTGAAAGTGCCATCGGTGTGTGTGGATGCCATAAATGGCAAAGAGCTGAGTTAAATCTGACATGAAAAAATGGCTTAGGTGGAGGAGCTGAACAAGAACATCATTTGTAGAGGGTGTTGGTGTGAATCTGTTCACAATTATGTCCATAGAAAAACACAAAGGAGGTGGCACTTACCTGCCATATGCTTGTGAGATGAATATGTCAAACTTGGCTTCAGATACATTGGGTACATTGATTGGCTTGGCTTCACTCCCATCTGTATCCCCCCTCAAGCCAGTTTGCGGCATAGCAAACATGTCTGAGAACATCCTTGAGGTGCATGTGAGGGTTTTAGAATCGAGTTTATATAGAGTATTCTGAACCTATTAGAAACCCCATTAATGTTGTTTCCAAGCTGATTCAACAGTAGCACAAACACAGAATATATGAGTGCCTTGATCATCCCAGAGAACTGGATGTCGACTCAGATGTTGGCTTGGGTCTTGCATAACTTGGAGTCAAACGATAAAATACAACCGCTTACATCATCAGGCTTGTTGTGTCTTATGGCAATGGTCAATCCATTTATCTAGGAACACAGAGGTACTACAGAGGTACTACAGAGGTATTACAGAAGTAAAGATGGTGCATAACTGATCTTGGTAGAATGTGAGATGTGGACACAATGAAAAATTTAGTCCAAAGCAATACCGAGGTAATCAGCAATTTGTTGCCTACGATTAACAACCGAGGGAATGGGATGTTGGGGTAAAGCTGGGAGGCTGATGTGCTGAGCAGCCAAGATGCACTGGTTTGCTGTCATATCTGGTTAGCAGATTGAATAGCAGATTGTAAGTAGATGACCTGTAAAGCCAAGGAGCTCCTCACAGGTCGTGGGTGCAGGTGCAGTGAAGAAACCATGGGGTCCACGTAGCGGCACACCACGACCACCGCTAGCATTCACCAGTTGCATTGGAAGCAGGTGATGACTGATGGATAATCAGGTCAAATGTAACATACACCTGAGGAGTAACTTACCCTGGCTCAACTGTGTTTTTCACACCGTCAAGTGTCCTTTTCATGTCATCGACCTTTGTTGTTAAATTCCTGATGAGTTCAGACAACTCTTCGATCTGATCTCCTGGCTGAGGGATGTTTGGGATGCATTCAACATGAGTGGCCAATTGTTTGAGACTTGCAGTGATCGCAACAAAATCAGGTTGTGGTAGGGCGGTGGGCATGGTTTAAGTTCAATGTTCAACTGCTGATGTAACATGGCACAAATTGATTGGAACGAATGTGTGAAATTTCTTGTTTATAATATTATGTAACTGGTTATGAGGGTGAGCAAAGAGGTGAGCAAAGCAATGAGTGAAGGACACAAAAACTACGAGGAATGTGATCCAAGGCAATGAGAAAAGGAGTGAGTGAAGGAAGTGAAAACCACAAGGAAAGCGAAACAAATAACTGTATGATTAAATGATGATTTGACGTGTTTCATACCCGATCGCCCATGGGTTAATGAAGTTGGCAGGATCCCAGGTCTTGTTCCAGAATAGTTCATCTGATGAGGGTGCTATGAGATGAGTAGTGTATTGCACGGGTACGGGTAAACCTGCGGGTATTGCCGCGGGTACAGCCACAGGTGCGGGTACGGGTACAGCAATTTGTACCCGTGCGATTACCCGTACCCGCGACGGGTAACCCGTGACATTCAGTCACACGAATGATGCGTCGGGTTCAAACGCAACCACAACAATCCAACCACAACGACCACGACAACAAAATAGAAGACCACGGTGACGAAGACCACGACAACGGCAATGGAGAGCATGGCCGGGAGGGTGGTGCACCCACCTACCGGCCCCGGTACGTATCTAGATTCTACCTACATTGACATTGACTAATTCCATACCTCGCGAACACGCCCTGACGCGTCGACGTCGTTCGCGAGGTGATAGGCACCAAGAAAGATGACGGGGCTCAAGACTCATCCCAGGCCCCCCACATACCGGTTGGCAATGAGCCAGAGCGCCCGAAGACAACCACCCCCATTCACCTTGTGTCCACCAGCCCACGCGTCCACCGGCCCACGCGTCCAATGACGCATCAGCTGGCTTTGTGCCCACCACCCCTGTTCACCTCGCGTCCACCAGCCCACGCGTCCACCGGCCCACGCGTCCAACGACGCATCACCCGGCTTTGTGCCCACCCACCAACTCCACTGCACTGGGCCCGCACCCACACCCATTCCACCTCGTGCTCACACGGCATGCGTCAATTGACACATGTCCGGTGTCGCGAGGTCAAAGGGCGTGCATGTCCGGTGTCGCGAGTGTGAGACCCGCGGGTTACCCGCTACGGGTATGGGTACGGGTCAGGTATGGGTAGGAAAAAAAAGACCCGGCACAAAACCCGTACCCGCGGTGATGGGTACGGGCATTCATGGGTACGGGTACGGGTATCCCCAAAAGTACACGGGGGTTACCCGTGCAATACACTAGAGATGAGGGGGTCTGGACACAGAACGCAGACCAATTGCTACCGTATTCCCAGATACAGGTATGTGTAACTTCAGTGAAAAAGGAGCAAAGAGAGTTTTCTGCTTCGGAGATGAAAGGTCAGCATCCTTCAGATGACAGCCTTGGAAAAGCTTTCAGCACAAAGGAAAGAAAGAAAGAAAGAGGGTACCATACCACTTGAAGAACCAGGCTCATTGGCAATGTATACAGTGCTACCAGGGCTGTCAGGAAACATCATCCTTTTTGCTGGTCTTTTGGCTCCTTTTTTGTTGAGCTTGGTGGGCTCGGGTTCTAAAGAAATTTCTCAAGCACGCTTGTGGGGGACAACTGAGTCATGAAATAAGTTAGGATTGTGTATCTAGTTTTGCGGATGAACCACTGATGTCGCTGTCATCAGCTTCATCTCCAGATTGCTTGTCCTCGAAAGTATCCCAACTCTTATAAACGTCAATAGGAACTGCGTCTCGGAATGCTGTGAAGTGAGTCAGAAAGTAAGGTCATGAAGGCACAAAAACTCACTAATGTAGATGTGTGATTCAGCAATGCTACATTTATCCCATCCCTTGTAGTGTAGTAGGTCCTTTCCAGTTGGTTGCAATGCTGGCACAACAGACAGTTTCCGCCCCTCCTTGTTTAGGAGCATCCACTGTGGAGCATTGTGTTGGGAACGGCGATGCACTGAACACACCAGGTAACAAGCAAAGCTAAATGGCTTAGGAAGTAAGCCTTCAAGCCAGCGTTGTTACGTTTCCAACTCCGCTTCCAACCCCGATGCCCATTCCAATACCTACCATGACGATTCTACACTGCACACCTTCCTTTATTCATTTCTTTTTGTCCTTTGTATTCTTTTCAATGTCATTGTTTCTTCATCTGGACATCCTTGTATTTTCTTGTTCTTGTTCTCTTTTTGTCCCTTCTTCTAGAACAATCCAGACCGACCATGGACATATCCCACGTGACCTTGTTGTACCTGAATAGTCTCCTTGCCGATGGACATCATTGCTATTGTCTTTTCCCTCGCCCTGACATATTGTTGACTTCATCCCACGACAAACTGATTCACAATGGCTGTACTCCCGACACAGCTCATTACCGTAATTGTTATTGGCAGCGTTGCCATCACCTTCCTGATCGGTTTCTACTTCGTTATGATCTATCTGTGGCATCGGCACCGAAACCCTTCCGCCATTGATACTTCTGACTTCCACCTCAACAATATCTCACCACGTAATTGACAATTGCCATTCTTGGATATATGGTTTCCACTTTCGTATTCCGTGCCTACCATTATCCTCCCTGACGATCCGACGACTCCTCACCTGCATGCATGCCCTGGACAATCCTCGATCACAGGACATTTCACTGTTCTCTCTAATCCGACCATCGCCGAAGCACATTCTTTTGGACTTCAACCACAGACCATACGACTTCCCAAACAGTGAACCAACCCCTATCGCACATTGTTCGCATGACACCACTTCAATGCAGTACCCGACGACTTGTTCCCACAGCTTGTCACTCATGCCATGACTCAAAACCTGGACCCACATTCATTTATCCTTTTCCGTCTATAACCTTGATACCTCCCACACTCGTTTACAACAATACCCTTTCTTGGACGAATACCGACGTCAGGTGGACCGCATTGTTCCACAGACAGGACAAGGCATCACTCCTCGATACGTCATCGACACAGACATCATCATCCGGTACAGCTTATGCTGTTCATATGTCTGACCTCGACTAGCCCACTGTCCTAGTTGGTTTTTTCCTTTATACATTCCTTCCTTTTCTTTCATACCAACCTTGCCACTATATCCATGCTACCTCGGGACACTCTCATTATCAACCCCACACTGGACGATACCCATCTTCAACCAGACCATGCAACGCACTTGCCAAACTGCGCACTTGCCTGTTACAGCAAGTGTAGACCCCAAATTGGCAATTCTGCATGTCACATGATCCGATGACAAATCATCCGAGTCATCCGGACCTCTTCTATCCTCAACGACACCCGGGCCTCCAGTTGGATTGCGAGAACATCAACATGAGGACGCCTCATGTACGCCTCATGGTGAACACATGGTAGAGTTGGACATGTTGTGACTTCATGGTTGTATTTCTATTTACCTCCCCTCAAGACCAGTCACTATATATACTGTTCTTGTTGTTGGTTTGGACTTTTTCTTCTTTTCCTTTCTTTACATTTAGTCTGGTTCTTGGGGCAGACCCCCTTGTCTTGGGTAACCCCCACGGCTTGTAATGACTTTAGACCACGAACCTCCCCCCTTGTAGCAGTGTTATCTACCAATGAAACTGCTGTTCTTCCCTCTGGAAACCACCCCCCTGTTAAGTTGATTGTTGCCGGAGCCCGCTGCAGAAGCGATCCGTAACAAGCGTTCAACTTCCACGTGATCCCAGTTGGCATTGAATGTCAGGTTACCGCCAACCTTAGCACAACCTCACAATTCCATCTTTGCCAGTGCCATTCATGATGGAGGTTTCGAGTCAACTAAGTCACCCTCCACCTGATAAAAATAGAGATTAGTATTGTTAGGACCAGAACATTAAACCTACGTCAATTCCATCAATCATGGCAACAACTGATGATACTTGTATCACTTTCAGGTCTGGGAGTTCTGCCTGACAGAGTTGCATTAGTGGGTATGCGAACAAATCAAACAATCCCACTTTGGTTTTCCCCTTGTGAGTCATCTTTGCTGTGGATTCAGTTGCAGCAGATGCTGGTTTTTTCACGAAGCTGTCCAGAGTCTCGGACCTAGCTTGTTCAAGAGTAACAGAGGAACCCTTCTTGCCCATAACGCCTTGGAACAGTTTTGGAACACTGTTCTTGCCTGTCAATTCGTCCAGTTTCTTTGGATGCTTGCTCCGGCCATGGGTGCACTTGGCACATGCAAGCGGTTTTTTTGGGTCCTCCAAAGGTGAGTATTCCTCACAATCACAAGCATCACCAGATGCCATGACCCCTCTGCAGAAGGACGACATAAGTCTTTGCAGAGAGTGAAGAGCAGGGTAAAGAGCATGAACAGAAGGAGCGATTCAAATGGCGACTCGGAAGCGGGATCCGAAATAAATTTGTTCAATAATTAAATATTTTATTCCTGAAACTGGGATAAGACAGCTAAACCCTGTACCCAGAGTACTGCTTGACACATCCAGATAGGATTCTCCAGCGACACTTGGATCTCCTTATTACCTCGCTTCCCTGCTCAAACCCACTCCAATACTGGGTAACTCTCCTCTTCCCATTCATTGGGGTGCAATCCATAACCATTTGGTTGAACCTCTTGCTCAACAACTTTGGCAAAGACCTCGAAAAACTGCCGGTCCTCTCCCTTGCCACCAAATGGATTATAATGATGAGGTACGTCGATGCCTTCATGCCAGACATGCCGCCACTGATCACTGTTAATACCTTGAAGAACTGCTTTCCTTTCACTTGTGTCCATTTCGGAGTCGCTTTCGGCTTCGTCCTTTGGATGTCCTGCTCCAGTTTGGCTTTTAGGGCGGTGAGATCTGTCTCCTGAGATTCCATAGTACTGGTTGATGATATCTGGGTGTACACCTTTGCAGTCATCATCATATACACCATACTTCAATTAGCCAATGAATCGCAAATCCTGTAACATATTTGAAACACATTGAGAATTAATTAATATATACCTACCTTGGGGCTCTTGTCGTTTGACCCTGAAATTGGATGAGAATTCCAGTCGTTCTGAAATTCAATGCAATCTACATTGATAGCCTTGAGGAATAGGCTGTGGAGGAGCCAGAGATGTGTTGGGTTTGTGATATCTAAGCCATGAAGTCTTTCGAGTTGACTAAAGAAAGCTCTCCAATGGCAGGCAAATTGGGAGCCAACCTCTACCCACAGTTGCTCAATTCTTGTGTTACACGTTGACCTGTGGAGTAAATCAATTGGTATTTATCGTGTGTGGTTAATGAGTAACATACGATGTAGAGGCTCCGGATCGTGTGGATCTGTTTCCCCTTCATATCCCACTCCGTTCCTGTCCATTCCCATTCCCATATCATCGATTCCGTTTGATTCCACTCATTCCTATTGATTCCGCTCCGGATTCTGCCTCTGGAATCGTTCCTACTCAAGATGCAATGTCCCTAACGACCCAGAATCAGTACATTTATAGTTATATATCATGTATCTTCATTTCCTGTCTCCTAGTACATAGCACTCTTCCTATCCTCCACTCCACTCCACCCCTATCATTTACAGCCTTCGCTTGTAGTACTTAGTTACTACAGCACAGGATCCCTCTCAGTAGTATAAAAGTAGCACATTTATACTACAAACAATATAGAAATACCCATACCCATACACACATATAGAAAATACAGGATATCATTCCCCCTCATGTCTTATCACCGCACTTCAGTTCTATTTCTTAGTCCACTCTTCGTCCTTTCCCATACTCTCCCTCTGAGTCCGGAACCCCTGGATTTGGGTTGGATTGACTAGACCTTTCTAAAAGAAACTAAATTCCTCTGATCACTTTCTAGCTGATCACCACTTTCATAGATTCCCATTCCAGGTCTACAACAGAACTCACCATCACAATGACCCCCACATGAAGGAGGCATGCCTGGGGCCGTTTCACATAACAATGTACATCGCACAGTAAATATTTTCACCTCCACGGTTGCCATGCATTCACGATGGCATTCCATATTCACATACCGTGTCCAGGAAGACATCAAGGACAGTCATTGCATGATTGTTCATGCTTGTTCGCAAGCCAGTCACCTGCATACATGTATTTTCAGTGGATATTTGGCTCACAAGTAAGTATATCACCCACTGTTCTGCAATACCCATCGATGACACCATGTATGACAATTCCCCATTGAATGAGTTTGTGGTGTCCATCGAGATGCCATAGGGCATTCAGCCACTTGATACTGCATACCTTCCGCTGCACAACCTTCCGATCCCATAATGTCTGTCCCAGACCATCCACACGCCTCATTGATGACACCACTTGACGACGTTGAACTCGGAGTCCGTGTCTTCATAGAAAGCCAATTATATATCATAATCCAGACTCTGGCTTCCGGACTTTGTAGGTCTTGATCAAAATATCCAAATCAGCGTTACTCATTGTTGAATACTGATGAATTACTCCATGTCGTTTCATATATAGATGAAGAACATTCTGATGGACACCTAGTAGATCGGCAAGCTGTATGAGTTTGATTTGGTGTTCATCTGAGCATGCTTCATGCAAAAAATCCAGATTGATTACTTTTCAAGGGTGCCCAGCCTTCCCTGTGTGAATGATGGTGATGGGTTCAGGTATTGTGATCTCAGCATCTTCACTGCAGGTTGCAAAGAATGAATTACAAGAGACACATCTTGAAACTTTACATACTGTCCCTGCGCCTGCTCCCCAAATCTTCACAAGGAAACAACTAAGTAACCTAGAAGTTCTGTGCCACTGTGCAGCCATTCTTCTGGCAATCGACATTCATCAGGGGCTCCTGCGGACTCTCCTTCCATCTCCATTGCACTCAGCACAGGTATGGCATCAGATGTTATCATGTCAATATGGAAGGTGACTCGAAGAGGGTCCACATCATCATTGTCAGAAATGGCAAAGGCGCTTCGATAAAGGTCAGCAAGTACTGGATGTGCAGCTTGGATTAGGCAATGGCACGGATACTCCGTGGATACGAGAAGCCCGATCCGTATCCATATCCATCAAAATCCGTATCCATTGATCCGCCAGGCATGGATTTTCCCATGGATACTTTACCCGTGGATACGGATTATCCATGGGTACGAGTATGGGTAGTATGTAGTGTTATAATTATATCTAGATATTATTATTCTACTAAATATACAGTATATAGTATACTACACTTACATTGGGCACTTGCCAGCCCAGTCTCGTTCTCGTGAACGTCCAAGTCGACACGTCGCGTCATTACCGTTGTCGACACGCCATCACCGTTGTCGACGTGCCACCGCCGTTGTCGACGCGTCACTGCCATTGTCGACGCGTTGCCGGTGTTGCCGTGTTGCCGTCGTTGTCGTTGTCGATGCGATGCCATAGTCGACGCGTCGCCATCCTGGAATGCGTCCTCCCACAGGTCCCTACACCTCGCGTGGGCCAGACGCACATCAATTGACGTCATCGTCACCCTTGCGAGGTACACAGCGGGGTCTCTGGTGGGCTTCGCACTCGGGGGTAACCTCGTTCGCGAGGGGTGGGGGCGCCACATGAGCCCTACGCATCAGTCGACGCATCTGCGCGTGTTTGCGAGGTCCTTGTGTATTCTTCTGTCCTTGTGTATGCTTCTGTGCTGGAGACCTCACCAACACGCGTTGACACGTGTCCGCTGTGGAGGGACGGAGTCGGCTGAGGGAACTGGGATGGAATTGAGTGATGATGGTGATGATAATCGCTACAACACGAGATCTGTACTACTAAGGAAACACAACCGTGGGAATCCTAGTCACGTGACTGTCCAGGTACATCTACTACAAGTGCCCCCCCTTCTTTAGCGACGCCCTCGTCGCTACCGGCGAGGCGATCCTCCTCCGCTGTCTCCACAGAATCGTCGAAGGGAAAGTCATCGGTGTCCCCGGTGTCCAGCTCTGTCAGCTCCCCATCCGCTCTGTCTGCCAGTCTCGAGACCTCATCCTGCGCCATCTTGGTGCCATCTTTGGGCTCGAAATGCCTAAGCCTTCTGGCGTTGAAGGTGCTGTTGAGTGAGGTGCCGTCCATAGTTTCCAGAGTGTATGAGTTGCGGATGCGTGTTACGACGCGGCGCGGGGGAGACCAGAAGGGCACGAGTTTGCATTCACTAGCAAATACATTGATCAGATTGCTGCGGTACACTTGAACGAGTTGACCAGTTTTAAATATAACTTCTCTTGGGGCCCGACTGATGACCTTCGCGTCAAAGATAGCTTTCCGGCGAGCTGCGTGGTCCACTGTGCAGGACCAGCCGTCCAGCCGTAGTTGGTCTGCGTATGCCATATGAATCGCCACGTCGGTCTCAGAGGCTAGAGGGATTGCCGCTGGGTCCTCGGCGACCGGTGTGTCTATGGGAAGTGCGAAGAGTAGCTCATTGGGCGAGAACTTGAGTGAGGGTAGTATGCGATCAGATAACGCCTTCACGGCCGCGTCAAGGTGGTCTGGCCAGTTCTTTGGGATGTCCTTCATTGCCATCTGGTCGTAGTCGTCCTCACCGAGGCCAGGGGCACACAGACGCTTAAGGGTATTCAACAAGATCTTGTTGTAGCCCTCTATGAGGCCGTTGATCCACGGGGAGTAGGCGGCTACAACGTGATGCTTAGTACCCATATCAGTGCAGTGGTCACGCACCGCATCGCAGTCAAAGTGGGAGCCGCCGTCGGACATGAAGATGTCTGGGGCCATGAACATGTTGGCTATATGGCTGAGGCTGTCGACCGTCATTTTTCCTGAAGCGGACTTGGCCTTGAAGGCGAATGGCTTCCTAGAGAAGACGTCAGCATACAGGCTGATCTTCGAGAACCCACCTTTTCCGAGGGGCATGGATGTGTAGTCCCCTACGAGGAGTTCGAAGGGCCTGCGTCGGACGATTGGCTGCAGCAGGGCGTGCAGGTGGGTGTTGCCGAAGTTCTTACACCGGCCGCATTCGCGGATGGCTGCGGTCACGGATGCGTCGAGGAATGGGCTGAATATCCGGTCCAGTAGTTGCATCTTGATGACATCACGGCCCATATGCGTCTTTGCATGCTCCACCCTGGCCAGTTCTGTGGCTTCGGCCTTGGTGACGCATTCTCGGCGGGAGACAGCTCGCGCGACAGTGGCGCCACCGATCTTCCATAGGTGGCCGTCGTCGATTAGGAAGTCCTTTGCTTGGTGTGCCGCGCGTTTGCGGTCGCGATCGGTCGCGTCCTGTGGGACCCCGAGCAACGTGTCTATAACTTCCAGGAATGCGCGCTCAGCCTGGAAGCGAGCACGTAGGGATGAGTGCAGGTCGTTCGAGGACTCTCCCACCGCGAACAGGTCGAAGGTGAGGCCGCGTGACACCTCCCAGTCGGGGAGGACGGTCCAGTCGCTGCCGTCTGTCGGTACCCGGGGTAGCTCCTCATCCTTTCGACTGAGCGCGTTGCCCACGAAGTTGATCTTACCCGCGATGTGCCTGACGCTGACTATCTGGTGAGCGAGTACGCCGTCACGCCAACGGGCGTGGGTGGTGCTGAGGTCGGTGCTCAGCAAGACGTCGCGGAGGGCCTGGCAGTCTGTCTCCAGCTCGACGGGGAAGCCCCATATGATGTCGTCGAACTTGTCGAGGCCAAACTTGAGGGCTGCGAACTCCAGCAGAAAGGGTTTGTAGCGCTCCTCCGCCGGGGAAGTGCGTTTGGAGGCGTACGCTATGGGGTGTAGCTCCGTGATGACTTTGCCCCCCAGTCTCGTCACGGGAATGCGTTGGGCCAGGACGGCCCCGAAGCCTTCCTTGCAGCCGTCGGATGTGACGATGAATGGGGTTCCATCGAACCTGGGGGCGACAAGGACGGGTGAGGACGTTAGCACTGCTTTCAGGTCGAGGAAGCACTTTTGGTGCTTCTCGGTCCACACGTCGGCCAGCTTGACGTTACGCAATGCTGCGCAGTAGGCGGACTTCCCAGCGTTCTTTGGAACGTCCACGGACCGTAATAAGTCGGACAGAGGTTGGGCTAACATGGCGTAGCCGCGGATGAGATCCCTGAAATAACCGGTCAGGCCTAGAAAACTAGAAAGAGCGAGGAGGTCAGGGGGTGGGCGCCAGTTGACCACTGCAGTTAGTTTGGCTTCGTCGGCTTGGACCCCATTGGGGCCCACCTTGGACCCTGCGAAGATCATCTCCGTCATGAAGAATTTCGACTTCTTTGCTGAGAGTGATAAGCCCGTGTCGCGGACATGTTGGAAGAAGCGCCTGGTGCGATCCATCATGTTGTTGAATTCGTCGCCTGCCATGCCGCCATCGTCGACAAAGAGTTCGAGCTGGAGGGCCAAAAGTATATCACCAAGCTTCTTGGCCGTGACGTGTGCAAACGTCGACGGGGCACCCGTGAGGCCGAAGGGCATACGTTTCTGTGTGAAGAACCCACGGCCCTCGATATAAAAGGCCAGGTATGGCCTGCTCTCTTCGGGAATAATCACGGCGTAGAAGCCGGATGCGAAGTCGAAACCGTGGACCCATCTGTGTCCGCTCAAGCGTCGTTGTTTTGACCGGACGTCGCCCTGCGGCATGGGAAAGACGTGGGTCACGTTGTTCAGGGCATTGTAGTTTTGGCAAAAGCGCCAGGTCTGGGGCTTCGGCGGCTTGACTGGAGTGTCTGGTTGTGGGGGTCGAGGGCCGAGATCGTGTGCAGGGGGATAGCCGTGAGCCACGCACTCTTCGTTGACTCTGTGGCGGAGCTCGTCCAGGAGGAGGCCCGGGTTATCGTGAACTTTCTGGCCCAGTGCGATGGGGGACACGCATTTTATGTCCTCGGGGCGTATGGGCTCTATGATGTCGCCTTCGAGCAGCGTGTCGATGGTTTTGTGCAGGAACTCGCGTTGTGGTGGGGTGAGGGGTCGTTGTCTCGGTATGCGCTTGGGAAATGTTGTGCCTTCTGGTATGTGTATGCAATGCTCAGCGCCCGGCATGGGGTTGACTTTGCCTACGGACAGGGCGAAACAGTCAGCGTATTCGGTTATTAGGGCACGTAGCTTAGCTTTCTGGTCTTCGTCCAAGTCCAGTCCTATCGTGACTTGGGCCAATACTTCGGCCACTCTCGCCGGCTTAAACGGGTCCGTCTTCCGGGTGAAAATGGAATGGTCGGCGTCGATCTCGACCTCCGGTTGGGCGTCTCCGACGTCCTCGTTGTCCGTATGGCCTCCACCATCGTGTATGGCCCATGTGGGTGCGTCGTGTGTGTGGGGGTGTTCGTCGCTTGTTTGGGACTTTTGTCTGTCGTGAGCGTTCCGTGGGGGCAACACCGTGCGTCGCAGTCGATGTCGTGTGCGTCTCCCTTTCCGGTGGGGCTTGTGGTGTTCGGGTGTGTGGATGGGGCCAGTTGTCCTTGGTGGGGTTTCTGTCGAGTCGGGTTCTTCCGAGTCTTCGACTCCCAAGGTGTTGCAAAGTGCTGTGTCCGGCAGGTCTGCGAGCCTGGCGAATGGGTTTGGGGTGTTGAAGGACGTCGTCGTTTTTATCTGACTGGGGTTGGTGCAGTTCGCTTGTCGAGGGTTCGGGGCTGTGCAGCACGGGGTTCCGGGCCGGTCGTTTTCGTTCCGGAGGATTTCCCACCCGACGTCGTTTAGGATGCGTAGGGTGTCGTCGTTGTAGTCGTGTGTGGCTCCGTATTGTTGGAGAATGGGTTTCCCCAACAAGACGGACCAACAACCCCCACTGGGGAATACTTCGAATGTCACCCTCTTGCGGGTGTTTCCGAGCTGGACGGTTCCGACCCAGCGCCCATGCGACGGCACTTTGGTGCCGTCTGCCATGCGCAGGATTTGCTGGATGGGTGTAGGCGGCCGAGTTGGTGGCGTAGTCTGTTGTATGTAGATGTACATATTGCGTTTACCATTGCGCCGTCGTTGGCGAGGCCGCGGGCGCATTGGTCAAACCCGTTTGGGCCTTGGAGGAGTATGGTTTGGATAAATGGTCTTGCCGTGTCTGTTTCAGCCGGTGTATCCCTTCCCACCGCATACAGGTCAACGATTTCGTGTTTAATCATTGTGAGACTTTGACATGGAGTATTTGTACTGACTAGAGAGTTCTGAGTGTCTTCTGTATGCAATGTGAGGGGGGTATACCGGCATGTCCCCAACCCATCCCGCGCAGTGGTTGGGGACCGGCATATCCACTCGTTGATTTGTCTGGGCCATCTGACTTCCGCTTATGCAGACGGCCCCCTTCCATTTCCCTGGCTGTCGTCGAAGTTGTTGGAGTAAAAGTATCCGCCGTAGTCGTGCGCGTGGTTGTCGAACCCGTCGTAACCTTGGTGTCCGTGGGACACGTAGTTCACATTTTGTGTTTGGCGTTCTTTCCACGATTCGCGGGCGATGTGAGACGCTATTCTGCGCCAGGTACGTTCGTGTTCGGAGAGTGTGACCCCTCTGCAAACCGGGGCGGCCGCACGGTGGCCTGCCTGGCCGCAATCCCAACATTCGCGGGATCCGAGTGGTGCAGTACCGGGGCTCAACGGGTACGGGTGTAATTCATCCGGTTGTATGTTACCGTTGGCGCGGTGCCACTCATCAACCTGGGTTCTGTACGCGGTGCGTCCTGCGTCTGTGTTGGGGTGCTGTTGTATGGCGAGGTTTTGTAGGTCTTGGTATCGAGCGGCGATCGGACGGCCCCTGGTATTGGGTCCGGGCGGAAGTGGTGCAGGGTGTCGCGGTATGTTCGTGGGTTCCGGTCCCCCTCTGTGGAAGCGTGGGGTTAACCCCCAGCCTGCGAACAGATTCCCCCTGCCTCCCGTGTTGTTGACAAATGGGTCGAGTGGGTTTCCCCTGGCGGGGTGTGGTTGGTAGTGCTGGATAGTGGTGTGTTGTTGTGGGGGGTTAATCAGGTGGTGGATGTGAGTGCCGGTGAAGGCTTCGCGTAGGGCTTTTGTTGGGGATGCTGGGATCCGTGCTAAGCGGGCGGTTTCCTCGTCTTTCTTGTATTTGGCTATGGTTTCTCGCAGGTGGATGACGTCGATACCGCGCACGGTGTCGGCGAGCTCTTCATATGTAGTGCGGGGTTTGTGTCTGATGAGGTCGCGGACCGGTGCTGGTAGAGAGTCGAACACGTCTTGTAATAGGAGGCCGTTTGTGTTGTCGGCGTCTTTCGCCTTGGGAAGGAGCCCGTTGGCCCATTTGATGTGGGTCCAGACCTCTTTGGATCCCGTCATCTCGGTTTTCATGCCGAGGGTTTCCACGGCGAGGGTCCATTCTTTGAGCTCCCGGATGCGTTCGGCCTTGGACGGTTTGGGAATGGTATTCTTCGGCCACTGTTTCTCGAAGGCCTCGACCAACTTATCCCAGTCATCTTTAATGTCGTTGGCTAGTCCGTCTAGCCATTGGTCGGCTGTGCCGCCGAAGTCCAGGTTGTTTCGAAAGCAGTCAACTTTCTTCTTGTCCGTCGTGTACTCTTTGTCCTTGATTTTGATGTTGATTTCACGTAGGAATTGGCCGGAAGTCGTTTTTTCGTCAGGGCCGCCGTCCCAGCATAGGGAACCGGACTCGCCCATTCTGGTTCTATGTGTGGGTGGTTGGGGAACGGTTGGCGATGTTGGTGGTGTGGTCGGTTGTGGGTTTTCGGAGCCTGTTGATGGTGTTGTAACAGAGGAGATGGACAATGATGATGGTGAGCTCAAGTATTTGCCGTTTTTGTCTCGGGGTCGTAGGGTGATCCTACGGTTGGGTGGTGTATTACGTGGGCGGCTTGATGACACCATTTTGTGGTACCGGTAGTTGGGTAATGTACGTTTGTTCTCGGTGCGTGGTTCTCGGTTGTGGGTGTTTCGGTTCACGGTACTCGGTTCACGGTTCGCGGTGCTCGGTGCTCGGTGCTCAGTTCTGTGGGAAGTGTTCAGATGGCGTGGGTGTCGAAGTTCGCTCTCATCACCACGTTGTGGAGGGACGGAATCGGCTGAGGGAACTGGGATGGAATCGAGTGATGATGGTGATGATAATCGCTACAACACGAGATCTGTACTACTAAGGAAACACAACCGTGGGAATCCTAGTCACGTGACTGTCCAGGTACATCTACTACACCACGAGGCGTGGTTGTTGCGAGGTGCAGTTGTTGCAAGGCGTGGTTGTTGAGAGAGTTAGCCAAAGTCTTAGAGGCTGGGTTGGGGGCACGTACCTGGGCCGTTCGGTGGGTGCACCACCCTCCCGGCCATTCTCCTTCTGTTGCATTGATGTTGTTGTCACATTCTCGTTGTTGTCGCGATCTGGTGGTGGTTCCTGCTAAAGTAGTTAGTTGTCACTATTGCCATATCCGGCAGTATCCGTATCCGTGGGTCCACAGATCTCACTAGTCCCGATCCATACCCATACCCGCACAGATACAGATGCCCACGGATACGGATTTATCCATATCCGTGCCATTGCCTAGCTTGGATATTAGCTGACCATGCTTGGGGATGAGGTCGAGGGGGCAGGCAGGGGAAAGTTGCAGGTAGATTGGTTACTGATGGCCCAGTCATGGTAGGAGCAACAAGGCGAGCTCGGTTCTCGACTCTAGATCTAGCATAACTAAGCCAAAGTGTACCTTAAATAAACCGTGCATGCGCAACTCAAACCGCGCAAACGCGCAAATAATAAAAGTGCAATGGGAATGTCATAGTGAGGGGCAGAAGGTCATATGCATGGAAATGGAAGTCCCTGCACATAGTGCAGGGGGCAGAACTCTTCTGGACCTGATGCAGCTCTCCCTCCGACAACCAAACAAACCGGATACATGTAAGAGAGCAAGCAGCCATTATATATATTATTATAATATATATAGCTGAGTTGGACTCATCGTCTCACCTTGTGTTCGCTCGACAACAACAAGCGCTACGACAAACTGACAACCAGTGAGTCCCTTAGCTTGTCCTATGTTGCCATTGTTACCCTTTCTCTTACCCTCATGCAGTGGTTTCGAAGGAATTTGTCACTCTCTGCATCACTCTTGCGAACGACAGCAACCAGCATCAGGAAAAACCCCCATTCCTAATTATGTATAATAAGATATTACAGAAATAATTTGATCTTACACAACTTATTGGAGGGAGGAGGATGGGGATGGGGACAGTGGAATAGAGATAGGGCTGGAGATGGGGATAGGGAGAGAGGGGGGGAATGGAATTGGGGACAGGGGAATTGGGTTGGGGTTGGAGGGAGGATGGAGATGGGGATGGAGATGGGGATGGGGACAGGGAGAGAGGGGGGCAATTGGATTGGGGACAGGGGATTTGGGATGGGGATGGGGATGGGGATGGGGAGAGGGGGGATGGGGAAAGGAGAATGGGAATGGGGAAAGAAGAATAGGAATGGAGAATGGAGAATGGCCATGAGAATGGAGACAGAAGAATTGGGTTGGGGTTTGGGAGAGGGCAAAGGGGATGGAGATGGAGATGGGGAGAGATGGAAATGGGAATGGGGAGAGGGAGAGGCAGAATGGGAATGGAGACAGAGACATGGGATGGGGACTGTGGAATGGAAATTGGGACAGAGACATGAGGATGGGGAGCAGGGTTGGGGACATGTGAATTGAGCTGGGGATAGGTGAATGGGAATGGGGACAGGAATGGGAAGAGCAAGAGGGGGGATGGGGAGAGTGAGAGTGGGGGGACTAGGAAATTTTCCAATGGTCTGTCTTCAATGTATCAGTGAATGTGCAACACGTTCTCACACACAGAATGTTCTGGGATGGTTTCATTGACTGGGTTGGACACCACTGTTTCGAGCATTTGAATCAAAATTTTAATAATTCCATGGCAGACCCATCAGATGTCTCTCATACCTTAAGAATAATGATTACCAATGTTGTATACTTTCATACTAGTTATTTATTCATCACTTTGCAAGATGCATTATTTATTTCTAGATAGGTTATACACATAGTACTGTACCAATTTGGATTCACCTGTCACATGTCACACTAGCCCTCAAACCCACCTGACCTTTCCAATAATAGTTGTTGAACACACGCTTCAACAGTTATTCTAAAACTTTTTAGTTCAATGTAGTGGCCAGGTGCAATGCCTATACCAACACCAACACCAATGCCATCCAAACTAGTGCTACCAAAGTTCAGTTCAGTCCAGTTCAGACCCAATTTGGCTGAACCCTGAACTGAATCTGAACTGCCCTGAACCATTCAGATTTTTTTTTCAGGGCCCAAACCGGGTTCATGAACGGTTTGGACACTCAATTTTACTGTTATCATACATTCTGCATATAAAAATTCACAATTTATTATTGTTATATATTCTAACTATCTAAGACACTCATTATAAGGATTCAACATGGATTTTCGTGGCTTAACCCGCACACCCTCCCTGTAACCTTGCAAACATAGCCCCGATGTCAATTGATGCTGGGCTGCATGTTTGCAAGGTGTCAGCTGAGGGGTCCTGGTCTGCTGCTGCTGGTGATCCCATAGCTTTGCCATTCATTTTTTTTCTGTGTAGTTAGCACTAGAAAATAAAGTAAATTAGAAGCGTACCTATGCAGTGGGAGCTGTACATCCTCCCGCTGCTCCCCTCGCCTTCATCGTGGTGGATGTGCTGCCCCTGGTGCCATTGATGCTGCTGCTGTTGTGCTGGTGCTGTCACCAGCTGGTGTTGTGCTGGTGCTGGTGCTGGTGCTGTTGCTGGTGCTGTTGCTGGTGCTGTTGGTGCCATTGACACTGCTGCCAGTGCTGCTGCCACTGGTGCTGTTGTTGCTGCTGCTGCTGGTGCCGCCACCGGAGCTAGTGTTGTGCTGGTGATCAACCTGCCATTTGTTGTGAGGTAGTTAATAACAAGGAAATAAAAATATATACTGACTTGCCATCATTGTCATCTCCATCATCTCCATCATCTCCATCATCATCATCTCCATCATCCGTTGTCGTCTCTGTCATCCATCATCATTTCCATTGTCCGTCATCATCTTTGTCATCTCCATCATCGTTGTCTCCATCATTGTCATTGTGGTGGCTGCTGACCTTGTGCAAACATTGAGTAGAAGTACCTACAAAAATGCTAGTCAGTGAAAACAAACAATGCAGCTCTCTCCAAATGGCGGAGTGGTCATCACCAACAGATTGAATTCTCAGCAAACACTTTTGCAAGTGTCTACAAGGCTCATATCACACTTCTCACATGCATTGAGCGTGATAACCCTTGTGGTTATCACCGTCTTAAAGCGAAGTTATTTGACATAGTCTTGTGAGTGCTCCTTTCATGAAATGAGCTATTCAACGAGCCATTCAGCATAGTGTTGCCGTAGTTTGGTTCTGAACCTAGCTGAACCTGGTTCAAACCCCGAACTGAACCCTAGGTTCAGTCTAAGTTCAGCCAAGTGCTGAACTGGACCGCAGGTTCAGTTCCAGGTTTCGAGGCCTGCCAGATTTCCTGAATGGCTCCAAACCGCGTCCAAACTGCAAATGCAGATATTTTTAAGGTATTTATTTCATTTGTTTTTCTTATTTCTTTACTTACTTTTTCGTGGTAAACAGTATCATGTGACCATTACACATAGGTTTTCTTCACCGACACTGCAAGGCCAATGAACGTGACACAATGTCGCGTTCATGAACACAGGTAAGTCTCATAAAATTTCTTAACTTTACTAATATTATCTGCCACAGGCAACTTGACCGCGACCACATTGCAAGCACACAACCCGGCACAACATGGATCCCAACGCTAACACAATGCCAATGGACGTGGGATGGCCGCAACACCACCACCACCACCACCACCACCAGTGGTGGCAATGGCAATGGCATCAACGATGACGGCAATGGCCATCAGCAGCGCCGGCAGCAGCAGAAGCGCCTGCAACAGCAGCAGCAACGCCGGCAACAGCAGCAACGCCGGCAACAGCAGCAACGCCAGCAACAGCAGCAATGCCGGCAACAGCAGCAGCTATGGCAGCAACACCACCGCGACCATACCACCACCTGAAGAGGACAACAGCAGCAGTGCTGCACCAAGCCATCCAATGCCAATGGACATGGGACAGCCACAACACCACCACCACCACCAGCGGCGGCAAGGCAACGACGATGGCGACAGCCAGCAGCAGCAGCAGCAGCAGCAGCAACAGCGGCAGCAGCAACGGCGACAACAGCAGCAGCGGCAGCAGCAACGGCGACAGCAGCAGCAGCAGTGGCAGCAGCAACAGTGACAGCAGCAGCAGCAGCAGCAGCAGCTGTAGCAGCAACACCACCACAACCATACCACCACCCCGACGAGGACAACAGTTGGCAGCAGCAGCGCTGGCAATGCCACACAGGGACCACGGGACAAGACCCCCCATCCCTCCACATCCCTTGGGGACACCGGAGGGCTCCCCCGCACCCATCTACCTCGCAAAGTGCAGCGCCGTATCTATTGATATGTGCCTGCCATTCGCGAGGAGAACGGACGGGGTGAGCCCACCTCGGTCCGGGTTTCAGACCACATCTGGACCCAGACTGAACGTGAAGAGACGGTTCGACACCATCTGGGTCCGGGTTTGGCCATGCGCCAAACCGGACCCGAAGTTCAGTTCGTGGTTCCACCAAAAAGGGTCAAAACTGGACTGAACTGAACTTCGGCAACACTAATTCAGCAGGGACATGGCACAACTGTCCACCTCTGAACTTCAGGATGAAGTTACTGCCCTCCTCGATGTCCACAACATCAAGATCGACTGATATATGTTGTGTTATTCGGAACAGTTGGGGGCTTGCTCTTCCCCTTGGACACTTACTCTTTCCTCAGACACCATCTCTCCACTGCTCATTCTACATAGAACTCTTTGCCACCATACACTTGTACATATTCCCGTTGTCTCCTCTCCATCCTTTTCTGTTCTGTTTTCCCCCTTATAAAGTCACTCCTTCATTCCTTCTTTTTGCTACCCTACATCTTATATACCCTTTTTAATGATAATATACTAATTTTTTTGTGTAATTAGGTGTGAAATGAGTGCATAATGAGTGCATAACAGCCGATAATGGCCGCTAATGGTTGCAATAAGCCCAGCTTAATATTGAAAAATTATATAAAATAACATCTTGAATCATCTAACACTTATGGGGGGACAAAAAATCACAGGTAATCTCAGTAGATCTTATTATATCTTATTTGAGCTAATAATGTCTAATTATACATAATTAGCAATGGGGGTTTTTCCTGATGAGGGCTCCACATTCTCCCCAACTGATACTGATGTCTCCTTCCAGGATTACCTTGCATCCAGCATGTGGTCTCCCACTCCAGACTCTGTCCCTAAGGAGGAGGCCATGTTCTACTATGCTGGCCTTCCGTCCTCCCCTCAGCTTGGGTACCGTTCTAGCACAATGTCCTGGGCCCGAGGCATATCATATCTACAAGGAGCTTCACCCCATCTTTGATCACAAGCTTGCCAGCATCTGGGATGGTTTTGGCCCCAAGGTGTGCAAACTCCTCGATGCCAATGGCCTCATCTGGACCTCCATTGATGTGGGTTGCTTCAAAGCTGGGACAGATCCTGTTGGCATTGATGGCGAGACAGTCTCTAGCAATGTCACTCACACCTGTGTGGACAGCTGCCTTGCCCTTCTTCAGGAGGTAGGCATCAACGATGTCAAGGTGGAGTTCCACAGCTCCATCTACACCTGGTCTGCCAGCCCTGGCCTCCTGAAATCTGTTTCTGACCTCCACCCCACCGTTGATGTTCACAGTCCTCTCACTGCTGTGCTCGGGCTCTCCATCACTGCCACAGCTACCCCTGATGCTGAGGGCACTGGTGGTCTCTACCTTGCCCAAGGTGGCGGTAGTGACAACATCTTGCTCCTCATGGCGTGGCATGTTCTCTTCCCACCAACCATGGACATGAACCAAGACTACTCATGCCCCAGGGCTGGTGCACCTCTTTGCTACATTGCCCTTATGGGGTCTCAAGCATTCGACAACCTCCTTGTCTCCATCAAGCTTAAGATTGGTGGGCACGGCACTACCATTGAGATATATGAGCAGCAGATTGAGTGGTTGAAGAAGAGGATGGCTGGAGAAGGTGAAGACAAGGATGAGGATGAGATGGGTGAAGCCAGGCAGGAGCTGGAGATGAAGCAGCAGCTGCTGAAAGAGGCAATGAAGGCGATTGAGGCACTGGATAAGTTCCACCATGAAGTCGAGAGGGACTGGAGCAACCCCAAGAAGCACATCATCAGCCACATTGTCCGCTCCCCTTGCATCACCATCAATGCAAGCGCCAACAGCCTCACTGAAGACTTTGCTCTCATTGCACTTGATATCGCCAAGTTCAAGAAGGCCTTTAAGAGCAATGTCATAGATCTTGGTATGTCTTGCTTTGTCTCACCCAGCGTTCTTTCTCAATGGATCTCCAGTGACTGAGATTCTGGCTGCCAAGTTCACCCAGATGATGTATTCCTGCCATGACAGCCGCTCACACTTCAAGTATCCTGAGGACTGCCTTCTTCGGCTTCAGGGCACCATCCCAGAACATCTTATGCACAGCCCAGACATGGTTGACCACGATGGCAAGAAGTGCCTGTTTGTCATCAAACATGGCATCACTACAAGTGTCACCATTGGTCATACCAACGGGATCTTTTCTTTTATTCAAGAGTATTTCCCAAACCAGACTCACCAAACCTTGAAAGAGTGGGCCATCCTCCCCTATGACAACAAGTCCGGTCTGTTCTCCACCCGTGGTGACTCTGGCTCCATCATCATCAATGGCCTTGGCCGCATTGGTGGCCTCCTCACCGGTGGAGTGGTAGCGAGGATGGATCACGTGACTCAGTTCCCACGGTTGATCCAGTGAGTTAGCAGATCTGGATGTAGTAGATACCCTATCCTAGTCTTTCCGACGCACGCGTCCTCTGAGCACCCCGAGGGTACCCCCGGTACCTCTCCACCGGTGGAAGTGGCAAGACAGTGTCGTCTGACATCACCTATGCAACTCCGTTTTACTGGCTCCTCACCTGCATCAAGATGAGGGGCTTCCTGAATGCCCATGTTGGCCCACAGATTACCTGAGCATGAGACTTACATAAGCTTAAACTAGTGGTGACCCTCAGTAAAAGTGCAAAGTCAAATGAAGTTCATACATTAAGGTCCTTTTAGATAGTGTAAAATATTTTTATTTCCCATAAGCATATTTAAAATGAAGTTTGCAACAATAGCATATGGATCTGGATTGTTATCCTTTAAACAATATTGGTATTTGCTTTGTGGTCATTTACCATACTGTACAATGTGCTTGATGATAGTGACCAATCCTGCCCCCACCCCTTCCCCCACCCTACTGCCCACTGCCCACTGCCACTGCCAACCCCACTCCTGCCCCTGCCCTTGCCCCTGCCACCACTCCCTGCTCCCTGCTCCTGATGCTCATCCCACTACAACCCTCACTGCTGCTGCTGCCTTTGCTGCCTCCACATCCTGTTTCACCTTCTTGCTCTTGTCCTCATATTGCTACACAACATATCCATTAGTTGCAACAAACAAATGAGAATACCTTTTTCATGGTGTCATTGAGGTATTCTCAGACCTGTTCAGACTCAGCCTTGATAATACAATGCTTCACATGGCGGTCAATTGTGAAAAGGTTCTGTAAAGTGGAGATCAGTCTTAGTGTGTGTATGAAGTATTCATGACACACTTTGGTGTCATTGCCTGTGTCAGGTTCATTATGGGTGTTACATTTTTTAACTCTGCTTCCAACTCTGATGCCTTCCATGATGATTCTGCATTACCACACCTTCCTTTGTCATTTCCTGTTGTTCTTTGTCTTCTTTTGGACATCTTTGTCTTTCTTGTTCTTGTTTTCTTTTTGTTCTTTCTTCTAGAACAATCGAGACCAACCATGGACACATCCCCACATGGCCTTGCTGTACCCAAACAGTCCCCTTGCTGATGGACATCACTTTCATTGTCTTTGCTGTATAACATACTGTCTTCCCAAACTGATATACAATGGCTGTACTCCCAACACAGCTTGTCACTGTGATTATCATCAGCATCATCGCCATCACCTTCCTTATCAGTTTCTACCTTGTTGTGCTCTACCTTTGGCACTGACACCCTTCCACCATTGATACTTCCGACTTCCACCTTGACAATATATCAACATGTAATTGACAATTGCCATACCTGGATATTTGGTTTCCACTTCCAGGACAGTCAATGGAAGTCCAACCATGAGGCTACAGCAAGTTCAACCACACCATGTGTTCATGAGGCGGACATGAGGCATCCTTATGTCAATGTTCTCATGATCCAACTGGCGGCCTGGGTGTCATTGAGGGATAGAGGAGGTCCAGATGACTCAGATGATTTGTCATCAGATCATGTGATATGCAGAATTCCGAATTTGGGGTTTACACTTGCTGCAATGGGCAACTTGAAGTAGATAGTCTGGCAAATGCATTGCATGGTCAGGTTGGAGAGAGGCATCATCCAGCATGGGATTGGTGAAGGGAGTGTCTTGAGGTGGTGTGGATATAGTGGCAAAGTCAGTATGAGAGAAAACAAAGGAATGTGTTGGGAGAAAACCAACTAGAATGGTGAATTAGTTGAGGTCAGACATGTGAACAGTGTAAGCTATGCCAGATGATGACGTCTGTGTCGATGATATATTGAGGGGTGATGTCTTGCCCTGTGTATGGAACAATGATGTCCACCTGATGTCAGTATTCATCCAAGAAAGGGTATTGTTGTAAACAAGGGTGGGAGTCATCAAGGTTAAGGACAGATGGAAAAGGATAAATGAATGTGGGTCCAGGCATCAAGTCATGGCACAGGTAACAAGCTGTGGGAACAAGTCATTGGGTACTGCATGAGGCAGTAACATGTGAACAATAAACAACAAGGATTGTGTCACTGCATTAGGAAGTTGTATGGTCTGTGGTCAAAGTCCAAAGGACTGTGCTCCAGCAATGGTTGGATTGGAGGGAACAGTGAGATGTATTGTGATTGGGGATTGTTCAGAGTATGCATGCAGGCAAGGAATGTCATTGGATCATCAGGGAGGATAATGGTAGGCACAGGATGTGGAAGTGAAACCAAATATCCAGGTATGGCAATTGTCAATTACGTGTTGATATATTGTCAAGGTGGAAGTCAGAAGTATCAATGGTGGAAGGGTGTCAGTGCCAAAGGTAGAGCACAACAAGGTAGAAACTGATAAGGAAGGTGATGGCGATGATGCTGATGATAATCACAGTGACAAGCTGTGTGGGGAGTACAGCCATTGTATATCAGTTTGGGAAGACAGTATGTTATACAGCAAAGACAATGAAAGTGATGTCCATCAGCAAGGGGACTGCTTGGGTACAGCAAGGCCATGTGGGGATGTGTCCATGGTTGGTCTCGATTGTTCTAGAAGAAAGAACAAAAAGAAAACAAGAACAAGAAAGACAAAGATGTCCAAAAGAAGACAAAGAACAACAGGAAATGACAAAGGAAGGTGTGGTAATGCAGAATCATCATGGAAGGCATCAGAGTTGGAAGCAGAGTTAAAAAATGTAACACCCATAATGAACCTGACACAGGCAATGACACCAAAGTGTGTCATGAATACTTCATACACACGCTAAGACTGATCTCCACTTTACAGAACCTTTTCACAATTGACCGCCATGTGAAGCATTGTATTATCAAGGCTGAGTCTGAACAGGTCTGAGAATACCTCAATGACACCATGAAAAAGGTATTCTCATTTGTTTGTTGCAACTAATGGATATGTTGTGTAGCAATATGAGGACAAGAGCAAGAAGGTGAAACAGGATGTGGAGGCAGCAAAGGCAGCAGCAGCAGTGAGGGTTGTAGTGGGATGAGCATCAGGAGCAGGGAGCAGGGAGTGGTGGCAGGGGCAAGGGCAGGGGCAGGAGTGGGGTTGGCAGTGGCAGTGGGCAGTGGGCAGTAGGGTGGGGGAAGGGGTGGGGGCAGGATTGAGGACATCACACTCTACCACGCATTCCTTAGTACTCCTTAAGGACTCCTCAAGGACTCCTCTGCCAAATTGCAAGGAGTCCTCAAGGAGTCCTTAAGGAGGCCTTGATTTCCTCACCATAGAAACTTTTTCCTTAAGGAGTTTGTAAGGACTCCTTGGCCCTCCTAAGGACTCCTGACCAAGGAGTGGCTAAGGAGTCCTCAAGGAGTCCTGAGGAGTGTTCCAGGACCCCCGATTATCTCTACTAAGGCCAGATCAAAATCCGGACAAATTTTGAGGTTTTAGCACAAAATGCCAGGGTAAAGTCCGGACAAAACCGCTCCAGGTGGCAAAAATGCCAGTTCCAAAGTCCGGACAGGGGCCCCCCAGCTAACCTGAGGCCAGTTAGAAATCCAGACAACAGGGGGACATTGCAAGAAATTTTAATTGATTAATAATTAATTTCGAGCCATCCCGGAGGTCACAGCTCGCATGCAAACGAAGCATTATGCTTTGTTACCCTCAATCTCAATCCTCTGTCTACTGAATCTCCAATCTGGTGTGAAATCCTTATCTAAAGGTAACATTGAGCTTTCGGTGGAGAACACTAAGATGTTCATGGATCTACACCAAGGATCCAAGAAGTATGAAATTCCACCTTCCTAGTAGGCTAGATCGCTAATCCGGACAAAATTTACTGAAATTGGCAGGCCAGATCAAAGTCCGGACAAAATCGGCCAAAATTGGCCATTTTTTATCTGGACATGAAAATCAAAATTCGAGTTTTTGTGATCTGGCCTTGGTAGAGATAATCGGGGGTCCTAGTGTTCCTCCTCAAGGAGTCCTGAAGGAGTCCTAAGGAGGATTCCCGAAATTCTCATTACATATTTATTAATTATTATTATTGTTAGTACTAACTACTATTATTTAATGAGGCGGTATGCCCCAAATTAGATAGCGGATTGTGGCGGGTTTATATACCTTTATTTGGTGCACGGACCATTTGTGGAAACACGTCAACAAACGAGGTCACATGATAATCAACAACCTCGCGTCTCACCACCCAACGCCCCACACCAAGCAGCAACAGCAACAGCAACAGCAATAGCAACAGCAACTTCACGACGCGGACGAACGCAGGCGGCCACGGAGGGGGTGGTTGTGCCCACCCCCGCCTCAGTATGTTTTTTTAATTTTTTAATTTTTATATTCTGTTACTGACTATTTCCTACGAGGTCCACGCCCATGCCCACGGGAACGAGAACGAGAACGCGGACGGGAACGCAACCGGGAACGAGAACGGGGGAACAGGCAAGGAGGGGGTGGTGATGTGCCTACCCCCTCATCAGTATGTTTTTTGAATTTTTGAATTTTTATATTCTTGTTACTGACTATTACCTACGACGTCCACGAGAACGGGAACGCAACGGGAACGGGAACCGGAGCGGGAACCGGAACCAGCAACAGCAACTTCACGCGGACGAATGCAGGCGGCCACGGCGGGGGTGGTAATGTGCCCACCCCCGCATCGGTATGTTTTTTATTGATGTTTTCATTTTATATTGTGTTACTGACTATTACCCACGACGCCCGCGCCCATGGCGAGGGACAGCCAATGGCCAGCAACGACCCCCAGACCACCGCGATGCGAACAAACGGGGAGACGGGAACGACGGGAAAGGGGAAGGAGGCCGGACCCCAACGGCAACACCCAGCGCAACAGCAGCAGCGACCACCGCGGCAACAGCAGCAGCAGCAACAATGCGGCCGCAACAGCTGCAATGGCGACGGCGGCAGCAGCAACAGACAACGGCAGCAGCCCAGCGGCAACGGCAACGGCAACGGCAGCAGCAGCAGCAACACACGGGCGACGGCAGCAGCAGCAGCAGCGGCGACAACGGCAGCAGCGGCACGACAACGGCAGCAACAGGCGGCGGTCCCCCTCTATCCTTTCCCCTTCCCCCTTCCTTTCCCTCTCCCTTCCCCCTTCTGTCTCCCTTCCCCTCTCCCTTCCCCTCTTCCTCCTTCCCCTCTCCTTTTCTCTCCTTTTCCTCCTTCTCTTCTTTGCCCATTCTTCCTCCCCATTCCCCCTCTATTTTTTCTACTCCTGTATTGGTTTTAATTGTTTAATTAATTTGTGAAATATTAAGAATTCTTTGATTTAAAGTCATTAATATTTAAAACAAATCAGCTATTATATGGCAACTGTGTCTGTGGAGTGAAAAGGTAAGAACTGACCTTCAATCCTGTTCAGGACTTTACATGCTCTCCTTTGAACACTACCAGTCCTTTGAACACCCTAATAGAATTGATTCTGTACTGATTTCTACTGCTAAAAAGTGTTCTAATTCCTTCAGTGCATCATCCGAACCTATGTGGATATTGATTTTTATTCAGAACCACCAATAAAATTAGAAACTGAATATTCACAAAGCAGAGAGAAATCTGACACAGGGTGCGCAGTAGCATACCAAGTCACACAGTATCTTGAAAGTACTTGACAAGTATACTAAATATCATTACCATAACATTCAACATGGTATTGTAACAGTATTCAGACATAAACTACAATACTTGTGCCCAAATTCATCTGAAGGTATGAAGGCAGATGAGACTTATACCTTTTCAATAACATCAAGCCTTTTGTTTCACTACTTTTACTGTATCTACAGCAAAGTACTGTATAGTTCAGATAGAATACTTGCAGCCTAAGATGAATCAAAGTATTAAACTAGTAAGGAAGTTGTGCCACTTTCACTACTAGGATACCTTTTGAATCCTTTCAAGATACAGTGTGAAATAGTATAGTACTGTTGCCATATTGTGGATTTAAGATACTGTGTCAATACTTTTAAGATACTGTTTCAGTACTTTTATTATAATAAAAGTATCTTAAAAGTATTGACACAGTATCTTAAATCCACAATATGGCAACAGTACTATACTATTTCACACTGTATCTTGATGGGATTCAAAAGGTATCCTAATAGTAAAAGTGGCCCAACTTCCTTACTGGTTTAATACTTTGATTCATCTTAGGCTGCAAGTATTCTATCCAAACTATACAGTACTTTGCTGTAAATAAAGTAAAAGTAGTGAAACAAAAGGCTTGATGTTATTGAAAAGGTATAAGTCTCATTTGCCTTCATACCTTCAGATGAATTTGGGCACAAGTATTGTAGTTTATGTCTGAATACTGTTACAATACCATGTTGAATGTTATGGTAATGATATTTAGTATACTTGTCAAGTACTTTCAAGATACTGTGTGACATGGTATGCTACTGTGCACCCTGTGTGATCACTCCTTGAACACTAATGTTTTGATCATAAAACATTCAAATACTAACAGATTTCTTCGAAAATTGGTATGAGATGTCTTTAAATATATGAGCAACTTCTGGTCTGCTCAGATTTTGTTCAAGATAATTGGCTACTTGTGGCATTTTAGGTTAATTTTTTGTGTTCAAAGGAGCCATTGAATACTGTACCTGAATTGTACTAGTAGAATGAGTGGCAAATATATGAAACTATTATAAAACAGATAACATGCCCATGTGACCTCTAAACCAAAGACACAATTGAATGAGAAAAAAGCAAAATAGCCTGTGAACATGGTGGTTTGAAAATTTTGGCATCATTCCAATATAATTGCAATTGACTCCTAGCCTTTAAATGATTCATCAGTTCATCCTTGTAGAGTCCATCTTGTGTTCATCTTGTACATGTGGACTAGCTAAATTTTGAAAAGGACTGAAGGACTGTGAAGGTGAACTGAAGTTGGACTTCATCTGGGTTTGGTACATTTTAGGTGAACTCAAATGGATATTGTGGAGATGGTGGACTCCTACTACATCTCTATTGATCCAAACTTATTGATCAATTGGATTCAACTTGCTATCCAGTTGGATCATGTGGTCCTAACCATTATACACATTTTGTGGAGTGGACTCTTACCACTACATTAACCCCCAAGTTAAAGACTCTGGTGCCAAAATGGCATAATCCAGCACCTCTTGAAGAAAAAGAAATGGAACTTAAGGAGCATTGTGAGTGTGCTTTTAGCACTTGAAAGAAGTGATCTTCTTGTATCCATCTCCAACTCCAATGTATGACTCTGAAAGCATATGAGCAGTGAAATACTCAGTTGTGTAGCTTTGAGTCAATTCTCAACAGAATTATTGTTAATAATAATTTCAACTGGTTTTTGCATACAAGTGATACAAATTTTAGAGTCTGAAGTTGATGAGAACAGAGAGGTTCCTCTCCCTGACAACCCAGATGATGTGGCTCAAGCTCAGGAAGATGTAGCACAGGCAAGAGCACATGCTGAGGCTGCACTCATGAGGAGAGATGAATAAGATGTAATGGAGGTGGATAATGAGGATGTGGTCAAGATGGTTGTCTTGGATGGAATTGTGATGGGCCCTCAGCACTGTGCATATGAAGACTGCACTCAAGGACTGGCCAATGCATGTAATGGGGTTTTCTGTGCACAACATGAGGAAGCACGAGGACATTTATGCCAGGTGAAGAATTGCAATAATCCCAAACAGAACAGAACTCAAGCATGTCTAGAACATCAGGGAGTTTGGTATTCTCATGTTGTGAGGCATGGCCACCAATCTCTGTTGGGAATCCGTAGAATGCTGAGGAGGAGAGAGGAGGAGAGGCTTGATTGGCTACCTGGAGGACAGCAAGATGTTCAGCCTCACGATGAAGATGCACCTGTTACACCACAACGAAACAACTACTTTGTGGCACCTCGCTTTTACTGTGTAGAAACAATCTGTGCCCCATGTGGAGTGGTCATTGCCTGGGACAAGTTTTACCAAGCTGAGTCCCCTACAAACATCTTGAATTTCTTGGAGAAAGTGTATCCAACCACGGAATCAAGACCAGATTACATCTGTATTGACAAGGCATGCAAGCTTTTGCGGACTTGTGTGGCCAGTGGAAGATGGGAGATTTGGAGTCAGACTTCCCGTTTTATAGTGGACTCTTATCACTACATCAACCACAGAGTTCAAGACTACCTATGCCGCAAATGGTGTAATCCAGCACCTCTTAATGGTTCAGCTCCAAATCTGGTTATTGTGGAGAGGGATGGAAATGGAGTGGAGCATTATAAATGTGCTTTCAACACTCAAGTAAGTGATGTTTATGTTATGAAAATATTTCTCATCTGATGTATAATTTAAAGGCATGTGAACAGTTAAATGCTTGGTTGGGTGGCTTTGAGTCAATTCTTCACAGAATGACTATTAACAATTTCAACTGGTTCTTACATACTATGCTTTTCTTACACAGTCAGAAGACCATGGAAAAGCAGAAGGAAAAGGAGAAAAGAAAGCAAGGAGGAATGGATGGAGATGAAGAAGAGGAAGAGGAAGAGGAAGAGGAAGAAGAGGCAGAGATTGAAATTGACAGAGAGGACTGACAGGATTGGCTTGTACAAATGGAAATTTGGCCAAATGTTGACTGCTGTATTGTATTGAATATGAATTTACATTTTCCAGTTCTAAATAGTAGGAGTTGTCAGGGGGGTTTGCAAGATGGTTACTGAGAATAGGTTATATACTGAGGTCCATAGTGTTGCCACAACTATAGCCGATGTTTTTTGAAAAATTGCCTTTTTAGGCTAGTAAAATTAGCTAAAATTATAAAGATATTTGATGAGATGGGCAAAGCCAAAAGCTGAGGGGTCACTTAAGGGTGCTAAGAATTCAGAGTTCCATCTTCAGAGTTATTCATAAATAGTTGTTAGCTACAGTTCAACAGCTATTTATGAATAACTCTGAAGATGGAGCCCCAAATCCTTAGCACCCTTAAGTGACCCCTCAGCTTTTGGCTTTGCCCATCTCATCAAATATTTTCATAATTTTAGCTAATTTTACTAGCCTAAAAAGGCAATTTTTCAAACAACATCGGCTATAGTTGTGGGAACACTAAAATCTGAGGAGTCCTGAGGAAGTCCTCAGGAAGTCCTAAGGAAGTCCTAAGGAAGTCCTTGGGAAAGTCCAGGAGTATAGTCCATGAAAACTCCTTGAGGAGTCCTTGAGGAGTCCTTGATTTTTGAGGAGTCCTCAAGGATTCTTTGGGTCGTGAGGACTCCTCGAGGACTCCTTGAGGAATGTGTGGGAGAGTGCAACATACAGGCAGGATTGGTCACTATCATCAAGCACATTGTACAGTATGGTAAATGACCACAAAGCAAATACCAATATTGTTTAAAGGATAACAATCCAGATCCATATGCTATTGTTGCAAACTTCATTTTAAATATGCTTATGGGAAATAAAAATATTTTACACTATCTAAAAGGACCTTAATGTATGAACTTCATTTGACTTTGCACTTTTACTGAGGGTCACCACTAGTTTAAGCTTATGTAAGTCTCATGCTCAGGTAATCTGTGGGCCAACATGGGCATTCAGGAAGCCCCTCATCTTGATGCAGGTGAGGAGCCAGTAAAACGGAGTTGCATAGGTGATGTCAGACGACACTGTCTTGCCACTTCCACCGGTGGAGAGGTACCGGGGGTACCCTCGGGGTGCTCAGAGGACGCGTGCGTCGGAAAGACTAGGATAGGGTATCTACTACATCCAGATCTGCTAACTCACTGGATCAACCGTGGGAACTGAGTCACGTGATCCATCCTCGCTACCACTCCACCGGTGAGGAGGCCACCAATGCGGCCAAGGCCATTGATGATGATGGAGCCAGAGTCACCACGGGCGGAGAACAGACCGGACTTGTTGTCATAGGGGAGGATGGCCCACTCTTTCAAGGTTTGGCGAGTCTGGTTTGGGAAATACTCTTGAATAAAAGAAAAGATCCCGTTGGTATGACCAATGGTGACACTTGTAGTGATGCCATGTTTGATGACAAACAGGCACTTCTTGCCATCGTGGTCAACCATGTCTGGGCTGTGCATAAGATGTTCTGGGATGGTGCCCTGAAGCCGAAGAAGGCAGTCCTCAGGATACTTGAAGTGTGAGCGGCTGTCATGGCAGGAATACATCATCTGGGTGAACTTGGCAGCCAGAATCTCAGTCACTGGAGATCCATTGAGAAAGAACGCTGGGTGAGACAAAGCAAGACATACCAAGATCTATGACATTGCTCTTAAAGGCCTTCTTGAACTTGGCGATATCAAGTGCAATGAGAGCAAAGTCTTCAGTGAGGCTGTTGGCGCTTGCATTGATGGTGATGCAAGGGGAGCGGACAATGTGGCTGATGATGTGCTTCTTGGGGTTGCTCCAGTCCCTCTCGACTTCATGGTGGAACTTATCCAGTGCCTCAATCGCCTTCATTGCCTCTTTCAGCAGCTGCTGCTTCATCTCCAGCTCCTGCCTGGCTTCACCCATCTCATCCTCATCCTTGTCTTCACCTTCTCCAGCCATCCTCTTCTTCAACCACTCAATCTGCTGCTCATATATCTCAATGGTAGTGCCGTGCCCACCAATCTTAAGCTTGATGGAGACAAGGAGGTTGTCGAATGCTTGAGACCCCATAAGGGCAATGTAGCAAAGAGGTGCACCAGCCCTGGGGCATGAGTAGTCTTGGTTCATGTCCATGGTTGGTGGGAAGAGAACATGCCACGCCATGAGGAGCAAGATGTTGTCACTACCGCCACCTTGGGCAAGGTAGAGACCACCAGTGCCCTCAGCATCAGGGGTAGCTGTGGCAGTGATGGAGAGCCCGAGCACAGCAGTGAGAGGACTGTGAACATCAACGGTGGGGTGGAGGTCAGAAACAGATTTCAGGAGGCCAGGGCTGGCAGACCAGGTGTAGATGGAGCTGTGGAACTCCACCTTGACATCGTTGATGCCTACCTCCTGAAGAAGGGCAAGGCAGCTGTCCACACAGGTGTGAGTGACATTGCTAGAGACTGTCTCGCCATCAATGCCAACAGGATCTGTCCCAGCTTTGAAGCAACCCACATCAATGGAGGTCCAGATGAGGCCATTGGCATCGAGGAGTTTGCACACCTTGGGGCCAAAACCATCCCAGATGCTGGCAAGCTTGTGATCAAAGATGGGGTGAAGCTCCTTGTAGATATGATATGCCTCGGGCCCAGGACATTGTGCTAGAACGGTACCCAAGCTGAGGGGAGGACGGAAGGCCAGCATAGTAGAACATGGCCTCCTCCTTAGGGACAGAGTCTGGAGTGGGAGACCACATGCTGGATGCAAGGTCATCCTGGAAGGAGACATCAGTATTGTTACTTTTTACAACTCCACAACTCCGATTCCAACTCCACTGCCCACCATTACGATTCTGCTTTACCACACCTTCCTTTTTCGTTCCCCTTTGCCTTTTGTCTTCTTTTGGACATTGTTGTTTATTCTTGTTCTTGTTCCCTTTTTATTGTTTCTTCTAGAACAATCCAGACTGACCATGGACACATCCCCACGTTACCTTGCTGTATCCGAATAGTCACCTTGCCAACAGACGTCACTTTCATTGTCTTCACTGTACAACATACTGTCTTCCCAAACCAATGCACAATGGCTATCCTCACCAAACAGTTCATAACCATGATGATCATTGGTGCCATAGCAATCACCTTCCTGATCAGTTTCTACATTGTCATGATTTGCCTTTGGAAAAGGTAACCTTTTTTTATTGATTAAATTGATATTCGCTTCGACAGTACACTGACACGTAATTGACAATTGCCATTCCTGGATATATGGTTTCCACTTTTGTATTCTGTGCCTACCATTATCATCCCTGATTATCTGATGACATTCCTCACCTGCATGCATGTCCTGAACAATCCTCAATCAGAAGACATTTCACTGGTCCTTCCAATCAGATCATCACCGAAGCACATTCTTTCGGACTTCGACCACAGACCATACGACTTCCCAAACAGTGAACCAACCCCTATCATATATTGTTCACACAACATCACTTCATTGCAGTACCCAACGACTTGTTCCCACAGCTTGTCACCTGTGCCATGACTCGAAACCTGGACCCATGTTCATTTATCCTTTTCCATCTGTAACTTTGATACCTCCCACACTCGTTTACAACAATACCCTTTCTTGGATGAATACTGACATCAGGTGGACCACATTGTTCCACACACAGGACAAGACATCACCCCTTGATATGTCATTGACACAGACATCGTCATCTGGTACAGCTTATGCTATTCGCATGTCTGACCTCGACTAGCCCACTATCGTAGTTGGTTTTTCCTCCATACATTCCTTTGTTTTCTTTCATGCCAACCTTGCCACTATATCCACACTACCTCAAGACACTCCCTTCACCAATCCCACACTGGACAATACCCCTCTTCAACCCAACCGTGTATTGCACTTGCCAGACTGCGCACTTGCTCATTACAGCAAGTACATCCCCTGAATAGGCAATTCTGCACATCACATGATCCAATGACAAATCATCTGAGTCATCCAGACCTCTTCTATCCTCAATGACACCTGGACTTCCAGTTGGATCACGAGAACATCGACATGAGGATGCCTCATGTGCGCCTCATGGTAAACACATGGTGTAGTTGGACATGTTGTAGCTTCATGGTTGTATTCTCATTTACCGCCCCTCAAGATCAGTCACTATATCTACTGTTCTTGTTGTTGGTTCAGACTTTTTCTTCTTTCTTTTCCTCACATTTAGTCTGGTTCTTGGGGCAGACTCATCTTGTTTTGGGTAACCCCCACAGCTCGCAATAACATTAGACCTTGACCCCCCCCTTCTTAGCAGTGTTGTCTTAGTTGTAAGCAACAATGAAAACTGCTCTTCTCTCCTCTGGAAACCACCTCCCAGTTGAGTTGATTGTTGCCAGAGCCCACTGCAGAAGCGATCCGTAACAGGTATCAGTTGGGGCTGGGAGAATGTGGAGCCCTGGCTGCTGTCATTCACAAGGGTGATGCTGAGAGTGATGAATTCCTTCAAAATCACTGCATGAGGGTAAGAGAGAGGACAACAATGGTAACATAGGACAAGCTAAGGGACTCACTAGTTGTCAGTTTGTTGTAGCGCTTGTTGTAGTGCTTGGTTAAGAGTGAACAGATCAAAAATGAGGTGTTGATTGAGATGAAGGAGTCCTCTTAGTATGCCCAGCTTCGAACAACCCTATGGCTGCATCAGTTTTGTTTGAGGGGATGCTCGGATCCCATCAGGACTTGACAGAGAAGTCAAGTTTAGTCAGCATTGTAGTCTGGTAGTCTGCAAAATGTCAAAGTTGTTATAAGGTATGGATATACTGGCTGGGCCTATGGATACTAACTTGCTTCAGCCATGTATGGTATAACAACTAACTTCCTGGGCATTTCCAACAGGGCTTGGGGGTTCTCCTTTCTTGTTGCTAATGAGCCAAGATCTTGTCATTCAGAGCGACATAGAATTGAGCTAGACAATTGTAAACAGGAAGTGCCACTGACAGGCCATCTGGGCTTTGAAGAGAGATGTTGTGAAGATGGCACATAAAAGACCCCCAAAGAGACCACCTGCGATGGGGCCAACATTTGACCTGCCAGTACTAGTGAGTGGATCAGGCTTTTGTAGGGATGACCATGGGTTTGGGTCAACCCGCGGTATTACCAAAACGGGTTGCGCGGGTACGGGTAGGGTGTTTGGTTTCATCACCCGTGACCATACCGTCACCCGTACCCGCGGTGTCGCGGTTTTCACGGGTATGTCAACACACGACGACGACTACAACAACAACTACAACAACGACTGTGATGACTACAACAACGACTGTGACGACAACAACAACGACTGTGACGACAACAACAATGACAACTATGAACACAAAACAACAGCAACAACAACGACTACAACGACGACTACAACGACGACTACAACGACGACGACCACGACAAGTTTATGCATGGCCAGGAAAACAGCCAGTGAGGTGGTGCGCCCACCCTCTGGCTGTCAGGTACGTCAATTATCATCATCTCATTAAACTGGCTTGTGCTAATGCTTGCTACTTTATTATTTTTATTTAGTTTCATTGCTAAACGGCGGCGGCATGACGTGGCGACGATGGCAACACGATGCAACGGCGACGGCAACACAACGCGACAACGACGATGCTGTTAACATGACGATACGACGACCCAACACCAACGTCGTCAACGTCGGCTCTGGCCCAGTGGCCAAGCCGTTCCAGCGACGACGGTGGAAGTTGGCAGGTGCGTTGAGAGGTTGAGGGCGGCAGAGCCGTCGCAAAACAAACCAGCCACGTCAATTGACGTGTGCTGGGTGTTTGCGACGACTTTGGGCACACCCTGGCTCCGAAAAAACCGGGGGACCACGGGTTTGGACAGACGGGTACGGGTAACCGGGGCACCGAGGGTCAGAATGGACGGTACGGGTTGTACCCGTTATGGGTGCGGGTTCAGCGGGTATGGGTGCGGTGTTGGCCATGCCAACCCGTCACGAACCCGTGGTCATCCCTAGGCTTTTGGTATTGGAAGTCGCCAGGGAAAACTTATGTCATAGTGTAAGGAGCGATCACACTGGAGCTCGAGCTGAAACCCAGTTTTCGGTAATGTTATCCAAAAGGAAAGCAAAACTGTACACAGTACTGGTCCCGATCACCGTAGTTGCACTGAGGGTTATGGTACTCGACAGAATAGTAGTGGACTAGTGGGGTGTGGGCCATTGCTTTGCATGGCAGGTTACTCGTCCCTTTTTAGTAATGAGAGTATACAAATAATACAGTATTATTACCCTTCTATGATAATAAATATTTGTGAAGTTATTGATATTTCCTTTATTATTACATACTGATGCTAGTCAGATACCATTCTGATACCATACTACAATGATATTAATTGATTATATCCTGTTCCTTCCAATTTGTCATGACCCAATATCAGATCCCAAATTGACATCTTTCATATCAAGTTTGCAGTGTTCAAGTTGGCAGATACATAACTAACTACTTTACTACTTTATTATTAGTCATAGTTACTCTGAAAATTTTATAGAATATGTAGTAAGTATATCCAGAAATGCTAAGTATCTGAATTATTTGTCAGGTCAAGAACAACCTCCTGTGAGTACTGTAGAAATAATCCCATGCACAATGATACCAACTGCACTGCTATTGGAACCACTTTGATAAGATTGCTGGTGTTGATGAGTACCAGAATCAACAATATGACTGGTTCAGCTTGTGTACACTGACAATGCTTCAGATTAAATGAAGCTGGGAAATCAGTGAGGCAATGTTCTTGTCAAACAGTTTCATGAGTATTGGACACCTGAACCACTTCCAGCACACATGATCAAGATAGGTGTGGCATGCACTCATGGAATTTATGGAACAGACAGTGTCTGTTGCACTACAATGCTGCATACTGTGACTGGGCAACTGGCCAAATGATTTGCTTAAAACCATTCAGCCTATTGTACCAGTATTGATAATGTATTAAGTATGATGTGCATTGCAAGGTTATGTAGCAATAGTACAGACCCATCCAATATACAGGTCATACTACTGTTTGTACAATGGTATTGCCCAGCATTGAAGCTGGAAGACCATATTATACCTGGGACACCTGCTGAATGCTTTCTGACACACTGTTTGACCTGTGAAATGAGTCAGCACTGCTTGCATTGTTAATGATTTCAAAGTGCATATTAAATATTGCTACATCATAGACACATCCAATGTGCTGTTCATACAGTGTTTTGTGCACTGGGAATGTCTCAGATGAAAGCTGGAACACTATCAAACACTTCTCAAACCCCTGTGGACCTGTTTAACAAGTAGTCACTGCATGCATTATTAATAATTCTAGTGCACATTGTACATGCAGCTACGTTACAGATACATCCAATATGTTGGTTGTACAGATGTTTGTGCAAGGGGAATGCCCAAGATTAAGGCTGGGACACCTACCAAATACTTACCAAACACTTACCAAACATGTTCAATGTGTTCAGTGCAGTATATCTAGTCACACCGGTTTACTGACATGCACCGAACATGTCCACCGAACACACCAAACATGTTCGATGTGTTCAGTGTAGTATATCTGGTCAAACCGGTTTACTGACATGCACTGAACATGTCCACCAAACACAGCAAACATGTTCAATGTGTTTGGTGCAGTATATCTAGTCACACCGACCGAACATGTCCCCCAAAAACACTGTACAGATGTTTGTGCAAGGGAATGCCCCAGATTAAGGCTGGGACACCTACCAAACACTCACCAAACACCTTTGGACCTGTGTGACAAGTGTACAATGAACACTGTTCGACCTCTTTTCATTATCCACAATTCTAATATACACAGTAGATGTAGCTACATGACAGATACCGCTGACATATTGTTCATTCAACCAAGCCACATTGCATTACCAATGCATGTGATTATTATAAGAAACTGATTGCAATTGCAATACCAACATGATATAACACTACCCATTTCCAAATAAGCTGCTCTGATCCAGCTGCCTTATTGTTCTTGCTGATTGGGACAACAAATTCACACAGTTACAAAGTCAGCAGTCACATGGTGTAGAGACTCAATGTCCCTCTGAGTCCGTATCGACGATATATCACGAATCCGGATGAACCCGATGCCTCCAATCGATTTGCATTCAAACCCGACATAACCCAACGTGATGTGACCCGACGTGTGCCACTTCGTCACAGCCACTTTCGGACCAAATCTGGCAGCCTCAGAAGCCCCGGAGTTCTAATTATAGGAGACAGATCTCATTGGACTCAATCCCCGACTTCGGACTTGCCTTATATACGCATCCCCTTGTCCTTTTGGAGATATGTAGGAGATTTTAGATCTTTTTCTTGGACATTCATTTTCCCCTCCATTTTCCTGTCTATGTCGCTTTGCAACCCCCCTTTCCACATCCCCATTCCATCTTCTCTTTGTAGTTTCTATCGGCCGAAATAGACATGTCCAAAAGTAGACTACTCACTCATGTACTATAAAAATGGTCCCCGATGATAAATGGTAATTATGGGGCTCAATTTTCATCTGTGAGCCATTGTAAAATCTCTACACGGTGGAATATTCAAACAAAGGCACAGGAATGTACATATAATTCATCTTGGGGGTGCCCCATGTGTTTGGAGTTGTGAGAGGCTACCAACCTTGTTTTATCTGTGATGTGCCCAACCAATCTCCCTCATTTACAATGTCACATGCCATGAGGACAAACTCTGTCCAATGACTCGCATTGGATTATCCTTCACATGTCCACCACTTTTAGTGTTACAGACATTGCAAAACACATTGGAGTTAGTTAATACACAGTGGTGCAGTTCCTCACAGACTTCAGGTGTTGTCATGGTAGCACTTGCAATCATGCAGTCATTCCATCTTGGTTGCTGGGAGCACTAAGAATTTTAACCAATAATAATGTACAAGTATATCTTCAAACTGTTTCTCAGGCTGATTATTACCCAGTTCCTCCAAGGAAATATTCACAAGCAACCAGATGTGTACCTGGATGAACTTAAAGAAGTCACAGTTGCAGCAAAGGACAGAACAAGAAGTCTCTGAGTCTGGAAGTACCATTTGGCATGTGTTGATGAGAAGTGGTTTTACCATGAAGAAGGTATGCACTGGCAAATGTCATGCAATTCCATTTTATCATAATGGTCTTCATCCCTTATTATTAATAATGAAGCTGTCCAGAATTGCACTTGAGCACAATGAAATTTCTCACCTGGCCTATCATCACTCATTTGGGACTCAATTTAGTGCAGATATGGCTGGTTTTGTTTGTGAAAGTACATTTGATCTCTGGATGGACATCTGTGGGTGGGCTTGGGCCTTATCTGGGAAGGCCGCTATTTGAAAAGCATTTTTTATTCACAGAAAGTGGCATGTATTTATCTATGACACTACATGTGCACTTTTATTACAGCTATTTGCAGAACTTAGGGTGGAAATCCTTTTTTTTTTTTTTGAAAATTTCTAAAAACCAACATATCTTACTCAAAACATGTTCAATTGCTCTAATATTTGGAATGTGAGACCCAGTGAAAACTCCACCTATCTAGATACTTTTCGGTAGATTCACATCCATGAAAAAATATTTTAGGAATTTAAATAGAATTCTGCACCCTGAATAGATGTTTCGCCATTAAAATACTTTAAAAAACATTGCTATCAATTATGTGCAAAAAGAGCTGTCATGCATCACCACCACCCCATTCTCCACTGCTCATTCCCATTCCATTCTGTGCTCCCCACTGCTCTTTCCTTGTTCTGCATCCCCTCTCCCAGTCAACCAACATGAGAATCTGCTGCTGCCACCACCTTTGCCACTTTGATGTCTTGCTTCATCTTGATGCTCCACTGAATATCAACCTGCCAAACATTACACAAAGTTATATCAGTGAGCAACAGATCAGCTTTCTGTCATACACACCTGTTTTTTGTCTTCATCAAGGATGTCCCAGGCAATATCGAACTCGGCCTTCATAACTTGATTCTTAGCACAGTATTCCTTCACAAACAAGTTCCTGGGACACCCAAGCATTACTACACTGCTCTCTTCCATTGTCCCTGCCTTGGACTGGTTTAAATGTAGATTCACTTTTCATTTACCCCCCTTTTGGCCCATCATCTCCCTTAGTTCACTTACCCTGTGGTTTCTTTTTTCTTCTTCTCCTCTTTTGCGGGAATGATCCTGCTATCATCCCCATCCCTACACACTTCACACACTATTCATTTCAATAATAATGTAAATATGCACCCAATCACTCTTGGCATCATGATCTCGTTGTGGCGTTTTTATGGTCATTCTCATCCTCAGATTGCTCGATAACCTGGCTATGTGTTTCAAGTGAATGGCTTTCCACCAACATACTATGTCTACACTACGTTTACATGTGCATGGAATTACAGCCAATCAAGGAAAGTCCCAGTCCAAGCCATACCTTTACTACCGGCCTTGGTTCTGCACTCATGCCTGTGAGAATAACAATTTGCTTATCCTATCAAGAAGAACAAAGAATGGGTCCCCATCACCAGTAGCCATGTTGGCATTTGGGTAAGAATCCAGAGAGCTGTTCCATGATGCACACTGGGCATCTGAGATCAATTTCTGTATGAGGTCTTTAATTGGCTCCCAAAGTGAGCAACCATTGAATCCAACATAGAAACCAGTAGCCAGGGTGGCAGCATGCATGTGGTAATTGTCTGGTAGGGAGAGATTGCTTCGAAGAATTGGGTTTCATGAGTTCCCAAAAGGGAGAGCAAGTGTGAACAGACAGGGCAGCATGGATCGGATACTCCTATAATATTGGTGTAGAGACTGGTATCTCCCTGGGCATGTATTCCCTCTATTTCCTCTATTCTACATTCCTTCAGTTTGCTCTTCTCACTTTCCAATCACCTCTCCCAGTTCTCCCCCTTGTTTCTTGTTATAGATACTTAGGGATGACCACGGGTTCGTGACGGGTTGGCATGGCCAACACCGCACCCATACCCGCTGAACCCGCACCCATAACGGGTACAACCCGTACCGTCCGTTCTGACCCTCGGTGCCCCGGTTACCCGTACCCGTCTGTCCAAACCCGTGGTCCCCCGGTTTTTTCGGAGCCAGGGTGTGCCCAAAGTCGTCGCAAACACCCAGCACACGTCAATTGACGTGGCTGGTTTGTTTTGCGACGGCTCTGCCGCCCTCAACCTCTCAACGCACCTGCCAACTTCCACCGTCGTCGCTGGAACGGCTTGGCCACTGGGCCAGAGCCGACGTTGACGACGTTGGTGTTGGGTCGTCGTATTGTCATGTTAACAGCGTCGTCGTTGTCGCGTTGTGTTGCCGTCGCCGTTGCATCGTGTTGCCGTCGTCGCCACGTCGTGCCGCCGCCGTTTAGCAATGAAACTAAATAAAAATAATAAAGTAGCAAGCATTAGCACAAGCCAGTTTAATGAGATGATGATAATTGACGTACCTGACAGCCAGAGGGTGGGCGCACCACCTCACTGGCTGTTTTCCTGGCCATGCATAAACTTGTCGTGGTCGTTGTCGTTGTAGTCGTCGTTGTAGTCGTTGTTGTTGCTGTTGTTTTGTGTTCATAGTTGTCATTGTTGTTGTCGTCACGGTCATTGTTGTTGTCGTCACGGTCATTGTTGTTGTTGTCACGGTCATTGTTGTTGTCGTCACGGTCGTTGTTGTAGTCATCACGGTCGTTGTTGTAGTTGTTGTTGTAGTCGTCGTCGTGTGTTGACATACCCGTGAAAACCGCGACACCGTGGGTATGGGTGACGGTATGGTCACGGGTGATGAAACCAAACACCCTACCCGTACCCGCGCAACCCGTTTTGGTAATACCGCGGGTTGACCCCCAACCCATGGTCATCCCTATAGATACTATATAGTACATATATAGTGGCTTGTGTCCATAGTTACAAACAAGAAGAGATTCTTGGGTTTTTACCCCATTGACAAAACTCGCAAAACACTGAGATTACGCGCCTACAAAGGCTGCTCTCTCTACATTGGTCATGTTCTACATTACGGAGCATCAGAAGAATACACTAGTACAATAAATATAGCACTTGCGGTATATGCATCCATGTCCAGACCACAATGTTCAAGAGGCATCATCTGCTGGGTTGTCGAGTGGTGGTATGTACAGTGAGTCTCGGATTGTATTCTGTAGGTTGCGCGGTGGCGAAGGCCATGCCTGGGTTCAATATCGTGCAAGCCGTAATAACGGAGACTTCTTCCAACCAGGTCTGCCACCATCGATAGTCGTCGTCGGGCTTCGTGTTCGCGAGGTGGAAGATGAAGATGACAGCTTGACTCGCGCTGGCGGATACGGACAAGACACCTAAGACTTGAAAAGCCCCATTGCCAGTGTAGGGATAAAGTCTCGACTCGGCAGTGCTGCGGCCTATCAGCGATATAAGCGCCAGGACTAGCACAGCCAACCAGCTTGACATTATCTCGCCAACGATGCTGAAATGGTTAAAGAAAGTCATTGACGGCCGCGGTAAAGGCAGAGCAGAAAGGCTTCCGGGGGGTGCTGCGGGCACGGTGGGTTCTTTTTATTCAAGCATTCTGAGCGACAACGACGACGACACTTGCAGATTGCAGTTATCGCACCAAATCCAGTGGACCTATGTCCACCTCCCACACTCACAGTGAGAGCACATCATATCAGTGCTCCAAGTTCAACCTTCAACGTCGTTGGAGGTGACCAGCACAATTGTCATTGTACGTCAAAGTTGCCGGACAAGCAACATGCTTTCATCCACAATAACTCGAAACTTATTGCCAAGTTTGTTGAACGTAGTATCTAACAATTCCCTGGGCACCCTTCCATACGCCGAAGGCGCTTCCTGGAACCCGCGTCTCGTGTGCTTGCCTGGTACACGCACAGCCCTCCTCGATGATATATGGAAATGGATCAACGAAGCTGATAGTACCAAGTCGGCAGAAATATTTTTCTTGTCTGATGTGGCCGGCACCAGAAAGAGTGCGATTGCGCACACCGTCGCTCGCGACTGCCACAAGGCCGGAATTCTTGCCTCGTCTTTCTTCTTTGATCGGGACATCCCAGATAGAAACCAGCCTAAAAGGTTCTTCAGCACCATCGTACATGACCTCGCTGGACTTAGCAAGGATCTGGCGGAACATATCAGCGTTATTCTCGTAAATGATCGCAGTCTTGCATCTGCGTCGCAATCTCGTCAATTTGACGAACTCATCCTGAATCCTTTTCAGGTTCACAGGCATTGTATTCATAGGCCTATCGTCGTAGTCATCGATGCGCTGGATGAAGGTTACGATCCGGAGACTCTCGAAATCCTGTGCACCAAGGTTCCTGACCTTCCCGGGACGTTCCGCATATTCCTAACCTCTCGCCCGAAGGACGACATCTTCACGGATTTGTCTACTGCGAATCACGTTCACTGCAGATCAATCAATATTCAGGACGATAGCAATCAGAGGGATATTGCTCTGTATGTCCAAGCGAGGCTGCGAAATATTGCAACGCGGAAGCATTTGGGTGCAGATTGGCCTGGTGTGCAATTAACGAGTGACTTTACGGTGAAGGCGGAGGGCTTGTTCATTTGGGCAGCTACCGTCAGCAATGACTTATCCACCACTATGGATCCAGAGAAGAAGCTCAGGACACTCTTGTACGAGAATGATCCGTCAGTCCTTCAGGCAGAACCCAAGATGGACAACTTGTATGCTGAGATTCTTAATACTTGCAACTGGACAGACAAGGATTTTGTAGAGGGGTACGAGTTGCTCATTGGGGCCATCGTCGCAGTCAAGACACCGCTGTCCATGTCTGCTCTCCGGTGCCTGCATTGGGCTAACCCGACACTAAATGTCAATGAAATCCTTTGCCAACTCAGCTCGGTACTCACTGGCTTGGACGATTAACGTTGACCTATACAATTCCTACATCTCTCCTTTCGAGAATTCGTAACTTTTCGGGCTCAAACCTCGGCAGCTCATGAGCGGTTCTATGTCAACGAGAAGGAGCATAGTCGGAAGCTGGCATTCTTGTGTATTCATGTCATGAATGAACAGTTGAATCCGGACATACCTGGTACGGGCTATTTAACGGGACGGAAGCAGGTCAAAGGCATCCCTAAAATCAACCAATCGAGTATTTCGGAAGTGCTGTGGTATGCGTGCCGATTCTGGGCGGAGCACATCATCGACATCGAGGAGCCGTTGTCGGAAATGTTTTTCAATGCAATGAGCACATTCCTTGTGAGGCGGCTGCTGATCTGGATGGAGGTTTTGTATTCCACATTTGAATTTCAAAGTTTGGTCAATGTACGAGTCTGGCTTCAGGTTAGACATTTAAATTTCAATTCCCTCGGTACCAACTAATGTGGTGATTCTGGACAGAAAATGTGCCCGATGCTTATAACTGCAATTTCGGGCGAAACACAGGCTGCAACATTTCGTCGGCTCTCCACGCAACTTCACTACATGGGTCTCTGAGAAGATGCCGTAAGAGCGATCGAGGACGCAGTCGAGCTGTACCGGCAGCTTGCTGCTGACGATCGTGCCACTTTCATTCCAGATCTCGCCACATCCCTAATTAGTTTCTCCAACCGCTTATTCGAGCTGGGTCGTCGAGAAGATGCCTTGAAAGCAATTGAGGAGGCAGTTGAGCTGTACCGGCAGCTCGCTGCCGACCGTCCTGCGACTTTCATTCCAGATCTCGCCATGGCCCTGAACAATCTCTCTAGCCGCTTATCCCATCTGGGTCACCGAGAAGATGCCCTGAAAGCAATTGAGGAGGCAGTTGAGCTGTACCGGCAGCTCGACCGTCCTGCGACTTTCATTCCAGATCTCGCCATGTCCCTGAACAATCTCTCCAGCCGCTTATCTCATCTGGGTCGCCGAGAAGATGCCTTGAAAGCAATTGAGGAGGCAGTTGAGCTGTACCGGCAGCTCGCTGCTGACCGTCCTGCGACTTTCATTCCAGATCTCGCCAGTTCCCTGAACAATCTCTCCAGCTGTTTGTCCGATCTGGGTCGCCGTGAAGATGCCTTGAAAGCAATTGAGGAGGCCGTTGAGCTACGCCGGCAGCTTGCTGCTGATCGTCCTGCGACTTTCATTCCAGATCTCGCCGTGTCCCTGAACAATCTGTCCAGCCGTTTGTCCCATCTGGGTCACCGAGAAGATGCCTTGAAAGCAATTGAGGAGGCAGTTGAACTGTACCGGCAGCTTGCTGCTGACCGTCCTGCGAATTTCATTCCAGATCTCGCCATGTCCCTCAACAACCTCTCTCTTCTTTTATCCAATCTGGGTCACTGCGAAGATTCCTTGAAAGCAATTGAGGAGGCAGTTGAGCTGTACCAGCAGCTTGCTGCCGATTGTCCTGCTGCTTTTAATCCACGTCTTGCCATGTCCCTCAAGACCCTCTCTCGTCTTTTATCCGATCTGGGTCGCCGCGAAGATGCCCAGACAGCCATGGAGGCAGCAAGGCAGTTCCAGTAATGCATCTGATACTCTACTTTTCTTTCCAGTTGCCAGTTCCTCAGTAATATGTAAAGTACATCTTCGTGATGATATTGTTCTGCAAATACATATCTATGGTCTAAACTTATACCTTGGATTCTTCAATATTTTGACCAGCCTACCTTCACTCGCAACACATCAGCTCCCAAGTCCCACCTAGCCGTCTCTGGCAAACTCATCAAGATGATCTCTATCCTCGCCTCAGGTGTCATCAAACCAACTTTGGTTCCATGATCGTAGACCACGTTGGATTCGACATATTTCCCTCTCCTCAAAAGCTAACACCTGCGCCCATGCTCCTCACTCGGCATCGACAGCCTTCGTTCCAAGATGGGCAGATATGATGGCAATAAGGCGTCTCCAAGGGAATGAATGAAGGTCACGATCTGTGTGGTAGACCTTGGGCGCTGAGCAGTGTCGTCTGAGAGACGCATGTGTTGTCTCTCATTGAGATCGTCAAAGAATAATCTGCCAATACCTTGAGTCTCTCCGCAATGAGAGATGAAGAAGTGTTCATCGCACCACTTTTTAAATGCAGGATACAGAGCGTTCCGTGCTGACCACAAGCGTTGTTCCATGTTGCGTGAAAATGACGCGCATCCCTCGAGGAGATAAGAGGGTGTCAGATCAGAACCACCCCCGAACCACCAGGCGAGCACCTTGTCTGTTCCTGCCTGCGTTTCGGGGATAGGTTCGGTGATCCCGAAGTATCGATAATTAGCGTATACGGTGGGAGCCCTGGGGTTTCGTGGGTGCACGACAAGACTGATGCCTGCAGCGAAGAAAGGCAGAGATGAATGATCTGCTCACATCCCTGCTTGATTGCGGGTAGTGGAAACAAGCCGTGCACAATGGAGATGTTAACGACAGCTTTCTCCAAAACCGTTGCTACTGATTCGGATGGCGGTATTGATGCTGGGGCAGCGAATATGTAAGACTTGCCGGAGCCTCCTTGTGCGCGTACCCAGGAATAGGGGTGTGTTTGGGTTTAAATTCTCAAACGCAGATACCATCTTGTCCTGCAAAGAAACAATGTAATCTTCAACATGCCGACGCATGGCAAGCCGAGAGTTCGGTCAGACTCTCGTGTGTTGAGTAACTGATGAACGGTGGTGTAATACCTTAGGAGGCTAAGAGCTGGGCGCTGGGCGGCACTGGAGATATGAAGCAAGAAAACAACTTGAAGTATAATGGCCGTGTAGGTGTCGTCCTGTCGCTGGCCATCAACCAGACCTTTTCCCTGGTTCTTGTTCTCCTTTGCTCATCGGTTGTGCGCTGGGCATTGATGCAACATTTTAAGTTATTCCCCAGCGTCTTTCTCCCCGCAGCTGACATCCCTTGACGACCCATGCACCTGCACCGGCAGCCACGACGGCTGCTGTCGTGCTCACATTGAAGGTGTTAAAGCCATCGCCTCCAGTCCTGATGATGTCCACTACGAAGTCTTGGTTTCGATCCTGCAGCACCGATTGCAGAAACGATGGAGCCACCTAACCTTCCCACACTACAAGTCAAATGATACTAGGCGATGGCTGTTGCCGTCTAGTATAGTTTGACTTGATTGCCTTATTTCTCTACTCCAGCAATACTATCATCACCCCACACATCGGACAGGCCCAGCTTTCGGCCACTTCGAATTTCTCGCTCGATTTTAACTCAATCCACAGTAAACTTGATACAAGACATATAATACATCATATTGTTATTTTAGAAGTCTTTTCTAGGTGTAAAATGCAGTTTGTGGTGAGGAGAAAAAAAGGCAATTGGTCATGCTTTGACAGGTGGGGTTCAAATATGCCACTGTGACATTGTGTGACTGGCCGAAAGCTGGGCCTGTCCGATGTGTGGGGTGATGATAGTATCCCCAGCAATACCGGGAACATTGTTACTACTAAGTTGTATATCATAGATTAGATAATGATATCTGTCCAAAACGGGGATCAGGTTCGCTTTCCGCCGCTGCCCCGGATCTTTCCGCCGCTGTCAGGCGACCCTCGAGCTCACTGTCAGCAACAGCGAGCTCGACTTACTCACTCTCCCCCCATCTTTTCAAGCTGATTTTTTTGTATATAATATATTTATTCTTGTACTTACTATAGATAGACTAATATACATGATAATACAGCAAATAAAAGAGAAATAAAAGAAACAAAAAATAAGGATACATGGGGTGCTACCATTGAACCGGTGGGTACTCACCTTCACAGAGGTGTCGCATCAGGTCCACTGGTGATGGGTAAGGGTGCTGGAGGGGCGGGAAGGACGCGGGGAGCGGGGGAGGATGGCCAGCCTGGGGTGGTGGAAGTGGGTGGTGGGGAAGCGGCCGGTAAACAAGATGGGTGGTGACCGGAGTAAGGAGAGGGGTGGGGGAGGGTTCCCGGCCCCAAACGAGGAGCAGGGAGAGGTCAGTAAATGGGGGAAAGAGCAGGAATGGGCGGGTACTCACCTGCGCCATTGGGCCCCCCACGGCCCTCCCTGTATTCCACTGTTAATAAAAACATGGGGGACATCATCTTTGATGTCCCCAGCGGCCCCGTCGTGGGTTTCGCCGTCCCAATCGGTCCCGTCATCGAGCTGCACGAGGGTGGTGATGGCGGCAGTTCCAGCGATGATACCTCGACGACGACGACGCCGTTGACGACGCCACTGCTGTGGGCAACCCACCATGTTGCCTCCATCGCATTCGTTGCTGCGCGCCCGATCCGTCGCGGCTAGTTTTGAAGTTCGAGGCCATTGGTTGAAAACGGCGGGGGCGCTCCTACTTGGTTTTGAGGGCATACAGGGGGGCGGCCTTGGTGCCAATCATCGCTGTCGTCCTTGTCGTCCTTGTTTCTGTTGTTGTTGAGGCAGTGGGGAGTGGGAGCGCAGCGGAATGGGGGATGGTGGTGGTAAAAGCCTAAAAGGCATGTGACTGTTCACTTACCTTTTACTACCACATGCCCGCCTCCCAACTCGCCTCCTGCCACGCTCCCACTACCCACCCCCTCAACGACGACGGAAATGAGGAGGACGACAACGACGGCGATGATTGGCGCAGAGACCACCACCCTGGACGTCCTCAAAGCCGCGCAGGAGCGTGCCCGACTTTTTCAACCAATGGTCTCAAACGTCGAAACCGGCGGCGGCGGGCTTGGCGCACAGCAACGAACACGACGAAGGCAACATGGAGGGTTGTCACCGGCGATGGTGTGGTTAACGGCGGCAGTGTCATTGAGATATCGCCGTCGCAACCACCCTAGTCGCCACCCTCGCACAACTCGATGACGGGACCAATTGGGACGGCAAAACCCATGGAATGGACGATGGGGCCATCTGAGATGACGTCCCCACTTGCTTCATTGAAGGTGGGATATTGGGAGGGCCGCGGGGGGCCCCTAATGGTACAGGTGAGTACCTATTTCCCTCCTGCTTGTTCCCCATGTACTTACCCCTTCCCGCCGCTTTTTCGGGGCCGGGAGCCCTCCCCCATTCATCCCCTTTCCATTTCACTCATCCGCCTCACTTCCAGGCCCTTTTCCCGCCATGCATTGCCACCCCCCACTCCATACAACCTTCCCCACCCCCCATCATCCGTCCCAGCCCTCTAGCGCCCTTTGCCACCAATTTCAGACCCCATCCGGCGCCCCCACGAAGGTGAGTACCCACCGGTTCAATGGTAGCACCCCATGTATCCTTATTTTTTGTTTCTTTTATTTCTCTTTTATTTGCTGTATTATCATGTATATTAGTCTATCTATAGTAAGTACAAGAATAAATATATTATATACAAAAAAATCAGCTTGAAAAGATGGGGGGAGAGTGAGTAAGTCGAGCTCGCTGTTGCTGACAGTGAGCTCGAGGGTCGCCTGACAGCGGCGGAAAGATCCAGGGCAGCGGCGGAAAGCGAACCTGATCCCCGTTTTGGACAGATATCATTATCTAATCTATGATATACAACTTAGTAGTAACAATGTTCCCGGTATTGCTGGGGATATTGCTGGAGTAGAGAAATAAGGCAATCAAGTCAAACTATACTAGACGGCAACAGCCGTCGCCTAGTATCATTTGACTTGTAGTGTGGGAAGGTTAGGTGGATGGAGCCCTGTGACAGTGTATTGGATGAGTCAGCAAGGTGGGTCGGCGAGCATTTGCGTGCCAAATATATGCGTGAAGCCATCTATCCTGACATATGCTATCTAATGCCCTGTCATAGCGGGGTCCATGCGAGGTATCCAGATCCGGATACAGTCCGTTTTTAATGTCCCCTCTTTCAATACTGATCGGTGTCATCTCATTGATCATGCTACGTCCTATTATACATCATGCATCATCTCCAGACTCTCTCCGGATCGTGCTAATTCAGGGTTTCTGCATTGAATTTGCAATGACATGTGCTGCCCTTCGGTCAAGTAATAGAGCAAAAAGTGGGGTGTTTGGTGTAAGATAATGAGAAGCATGAGTGTAAAACAAAAGCAAGGGACGAGGCAACTACAGTTATTAGTTGCAGCGGGAGAGTTTGAATATGTTATTCAAACATTCTTGACCTTCAGCCATGCCTTTTCAGCAGTTTCCGAACCTACTGGTACTTCAAAACATCAGGGAGAAATCCACATGTACCTCAGTAATTCGCCGCAGCATGTCTGAGTTCTTGAACTTGTGCATCGGTCATAGCAATAATACTCTCCAGCTGGGCAGCGGAAATAGCAGTACCCAAGAGGTGTAGAGGGCGTCTCGCAGGCGCTTGCTCCAGCTGTCGCTGAGCCTCAATAGTAGCCATATAGTCACCACTGGGTGAAGGTTTATGGGTGCGTGCAGTGAGTTGTGCCGGTGTGAAAGGACCATATTTGACTGTTGTCCAGTAGGGTCCGATGAACAGTAACCATGGCACTCCATCTAGAGTGGGAACCAACTTCCCTTTGACCGCAGCTTTCACCTGATCCTCTCCTTGAAAGTAGAGCTTATGAAACGCCCTCCTAACATCCAATACGTCCTCCAGATCGGAACATTCTGGCAAACTCCTCATCAGATCCATACATTGCTTCACTTCGACTCCTAATCGCAATGTGACGTGAGGAGTGGTGGGCATAGAGAAGTTTCCTAGCCCCAAGTCGGGGATCTCTGCACGAGCATCTTTCGGAGTGTCAGGTTTCCATTTCAGCAAGAGTTGCGGGAAGATCGTAAAACGTTCAGGGGGTGTTTTGTGCAGGAAAAGGAATTCGCAAATGGCGGCATAGGCAACATCTTCTGTACAATGCTTGCCAGGCAAGCTGCATAATGCAGTGTCCCTTGGAAGTTCTTGCCGCTCATATCAATGTATTTTTGGGTTGCAAGGTTTGTTGATACTTCTTTCTCAATCACTGCAATGGCATCCTGCACAGAACAACTGGCAGAATCACTGGCACTAGGCATGGACATGATTTGTTCATCGACCTCCTTCCAAGGGCCCATTCTAGTGCTCCTCAGTAAAATATCAACAACCTTGAGAGAGACAGATATTTTGCTCAGTCCAGATGTGAATTTAGGAGGTTGTTAATGGCATCAAAAGGAAGCACCTGGAGGCATAACCACTCAGCATATGCG
>OY744469.1:5099566-5245679 GCA_963556145.1 Hygrocybe punicea
GTTTCAACGTTTGAGGCTGATGGTTGAAAAACTCCAGTGCGCTCCTGTGCAGTTTTGAGGATGTCTGGGGAGGCATTCTTGGTGCGTATTGTTGCCGTTGTGCTCCTCCTCCTTGTTTCTGTCATTGTTGAGGTGGTGGGGAGTAGGAGCATGGTGGGAGGCGAGTTGGGATGCAAGTGGGTGGTGGAAAGCACATGTGACTGATCATATGGCTTTTGACCTTCCACCACCATACACCCACCCATTCACCACACTCCCACTCCCCACCCCCTCAACAAGTACAGGAATGAGGACTATGAGGATGATGGTGACAATTTGCACTGAGTACACCTCCCTGGACATCCTCAAAGCCACGCAAGAGTGCACCAGAGTTTCTCAACCATCAGCCTCAAACGTCGAAACTAGCGGCGGCAGACTGGGTGCACAGCGATGAAAATGACGAGGGTGATGTGGAGAGTCACCCATGATGAAGGCATCGTCAATGGCATCATCATTGTCGAGTTATCGCAACCACCATCGCCTCTGCCACCATCCTCGCGCAACTCGATGGTGGGACCAAGTGGGACGACGAAACCCACAACAGGGACCATGGGGATGTCGTAGATGATGTCCCCATTGTCTCTATTAGCAGTGGAATGTGGAGAGGGCCGTGGGGGGCCTTAATGGTGAAGGTGAGTGCCCACCTACCTCCTGCTTTTCCCCCATGTACTTTCCCATTCCCGCCACTTGTTTGGGGCCAGGAGCCCTCCCCCATCCATCCTCTCTCCATTTCCCCCATACACCTCACTTCCTGGCCCCTTCCTGGCCACCCATTGCCACCCCCCTCTCCATGCACCCTTCCCCACCCCTCACTCACCCTCCAGCGGCCTTCCCCACCAATTCCAGACCCAGTCCAGCACCTCTGTGAAGGTGAGTACCCACCTGTTCGTTGGCAGCACCCCATGTATCACCATTTTTTATTTCTTTTATTTCTCTTTTATTTCTTTTATTTTCATGTATGTTAGTCTATATACAGCATGTAGAGCAATATATCTATGATATGTAAAAAATTCTGCAAGAAAAGATGGCAGGAGAGTGAAATAGTCATGCTCAATGTCAACGACAATGAGTGCGCATGTGAGTGATGGGTGGGGCCATGGCAACAGTGGCGGGAAAGCCCGAGCCCATCAGCGCCCTTGTTCCTGACGTCGGATGTGCTTCCAGAGCCAATGTTACTATATTTGGAATACTATCTACTCTATGCTAAGTATTTGGGGGTATTGGGGCAAGGTTTAATGCCAGGGTTGGGAAAACAGACAAGTTCAGCCAAACAATAGCTGCTGAGACATGTGCTCAGCAGCTATTCTTAGGCTTAGGTAAAGGGACAACTTGTGCTAGAGGGCCGTTGCTTTGCACGGCATATCTGAGTCCTTTCCAAAATGATTTCAATAACATACAAGGTATATTCAGAATACAGGACATATTTGGAGTGTGAATACATGACATGTTTTAAATCCTAACACATGGCATATTTGAAGTATGAATACTTGGCATGTTTGAAGAACCAAAGGAGCACAATTTAAGTACTAGTGTGAATTCTTGATTGGACTTTATTCTTGGCACAATATGTGTAAGACCAACACAAATTATCATTTAGAACTAGGAATGTATACAATCAAGAATATCTATAATAGAACATATATTAAAACACAAGGCTGTTTGGATCTGCAGACAGTTAGAACAACATCTGTTAGCATCCCTTCATATTCTGTAGTTCTTCCACTGACAATTCCATCATGAAACCAGACATGACCTGTTTTACTGATGATACGAGAGGTAAAGTGAACATCCCCATGATATATAATTCCTCTGAGACAATACTGACTGGGTTCTGCTTGCCCTCTAACTGGAAATATTAAGTTACGATTCATAGTAGTAGTTGTGGCAGACACAGAAAATGTAAGTATCTTAGGAGCACATACAAAACTGAATGTTCTGATGAGGAAGTCATTGCAAACTGTACACTTTGAACCAAGAGAAATTACAAAGAGATCAATCTGATCTTGAACAGATTCAAAGTCAATCGTTCCAACTTCTATATGACAGTTATATGATGCTGCTCTCTGTCTGGACACAGGATGATGTTGAGGGCAGGAAATACAAGATGAGAGAATGGGGATTTCAGTCTGCAGGCAAGTGTTTAATAAGGTACTAATACTGGTTATCACTCCCCATGGGAAGCTATCAGGTGAATACCAATGTAGATGGCGCCTTAAATGATCGCGAACATCTTCTAAAGAATATTCTCCATTTGAGTGTCTTGAAAATCCATCTACCAGAACACCGAGAAATTGAGCATTTATGGTTTTGAAAGAATCAGACCATGATATATCATCCTTCCAGATAGCATAAAATATAGATATTACAGAGTCATATGCACAGCTGTTATTGCTCCAACGTGTACCAACAGGAGCACTTACAGGAGTTGCTTGGGAATTTACAGTAGCATGACTTATTTTCAACCTCTTCTTTTGTGGAGCAACACAAGAACCGCTGATTTTTCTTTTAGTAACAGACATACCAAGATTTCTTGGAGAAGAGCCTTGTGCAGGTAAGTATCGTGACTTGGAAGTAACAAATTTTGAAATGTTTTTCTTATTTGCCATGACTTTCCAGGGAAGATCATTGTCTTCAGAATTTACAGTGAATAAATCTGACTTACTCCAGCGAATAGCTTTGTGCACATTTGTGGGAACATAATGTTCACATTTTCACTCTCTAAATGAATTGATTAAGGTATTCCTGTGATCACTAGTAATAGACATTGGTAACTTGCCTTGATATTTTAAATGAACTATTTCATCTAGAAGCTCCAGCTCACGAAATTCCTGCCGTAGTGCACCAGAAGCACCCCCAGTTATTTTCCTTGCATCAAACCCTTGCAAAATGACAGTGCCAATTGCTGAAGCACTTCGTGATAAAGCAGTATAGTATGATTGATGGCTCTGACTATTGTTAAGATCAACTGCATTGTAAGGCCTTGTTTTTCCCTGTGAGGAATAATCTGTCATCAAAAAATTAGGAAGAACCTCAACTTGACATCGAGAAATAGTAATGGATGAATCATCAGGCAGAGCACAATTAATAGTAACAGTTGTTCTTGTTAAAGGAACAACATTTTCAGGGAGTCCATCAAACTGAACAGTTTGTGGAGGGTTAAGCAGTTTTACAAATAAGGTATCCAATACTCTTTGACCTTGCAAGCCTTTTGCTGACTGCCAGCAATATACTGTACCTTCTTGACCTCGGGTAATACAAAGCTCTGTTGCACTATTGTTTCGGATTATGATGGGCATTCCAACACATAATGAAAGTTTTCCAGGTATACACTTAGTATTTGAGCTATGTGGTTGATTCCATAAAACATTTTGAACATCAGGTGATAATGTAGAAACCTTAGTGACCCTGTGATGTAAATTTTTCTTGACTTTTTTCCTTTCTTGTGAGTTAATGGAGTCATCAGAAAAAAAATCAACCAATGGCTGAGAAGTCTCCTTAGAAAATCTCAATGACCCCAAATGATTAATTTCATCTTTGTGAATATTAAATGCAGTGATTATTGAGATATGTCTAAACTGTTTATGTTTTACTGATAAGCGGCCAGGCACATTGCTTGATATTTTTGTACGCAGAAACACAATATCCTCAGGAGTGCAAGCTTTATATCGCATATTTGTCAGGGCCAGTCAAAGTTGATTGTCTTCTTTTGTTTGAAGCTTTTGTCTCATGTTCTCACGCAGTATTACAACTGTTGTGACTTGGTGCCATAATGCCTTCCAAATAGCAGCTTCCTGATCCTTATGACTATTTGAGCTAGCTCCAACCGATCTGCTGTATAGAGATGCATTTTCTTTTCCAATTGCAGGAGGTAGCTGAGCAAAATCCCCTGCAAATATCATATTTAATCCACCCCAAGGCTGTTCAGTTTCATTGAAAATTTTAGACATTCATGCACTAATTCGATACATATCTCGACAGGACAACATTGACACTTCATCAAAAAAAATGTACTCAACCCCTTGTAAACGTAACCTCAGCTGTGCGAGCTGTTTATTTGAGATATGCTCATCTGTATTCTCATTTAAACCAAACATGTAATGATATGTTGAACCTGCCAGTAGTGCAGCAGCAGTTCCTGTTGGTGCCACAATAACAAAGCGGTGTGTTTCTTTATTTTAAAAAACTGTACCAATGCCTTTAATACCTGAGTTTTACCTGTGCCACCCATTCCACCAATGTACATCTTCAACTGATCAGTACTTCTAGTAGCTGCATGATTTGCAACAATGGAAAAGGCTCTTTTTTGCTCTTTGTTTAGACAGAACTCCACAACAACTTGCTCGACTAATGTTGTACCTGACTGGCAACTTTTTTCAAGATATGACTTGTTAACAATTCTAACAATGTTATGGCCTGAAGTTGTATGTGTCAGTGACCTACTTTTGGCATGACTTGACAAGTTTTCTGCACGCTGTTCAAGCAGATCCTGTCTTTTTTTCTGTACAGCAGCTTTCCACTGACTTCCAATTTGGATAATTTCAGGAGGTGGTAGAGGAACATTTAGAGACTGTTCAGGCTCTATCTCTGTCCAACCTGTTTGAATCATTACAGACCTCATAATTGCCATATCATGTTGACATTTCTTCTCTCTTTTACCAATTCCATTGAAATTATATTCTTGCTCTCCAGATAACATTGCAGAGAAATCATCATGGTGGTCACCAACTACTTGTTCTAACTCATCATCATCATGACTTGAACTAAAATCATAACCATCAGCCCAACTTGGACATACAACTGAACCTTTTTGAAGCTGGGCACAGAAGTCATCACGAGCATCAAGACATTCATATCTTATATTGAAATTTTCCAATAGTTCACACTGCCTTAGACTAAACTTGTGTGATAAAAATGACTCATCCCAAGATTGAGCTTCTGATTTCAAGTCATGTCCAGAGCGCCAAGGTTTAAATAATGCCAACATAGCTGAGCAGTAATATTTACGGTCACCTTGGTCACACCGTGGCAAGGTGGCTCCTATAAAGGTAGGTATTTTTGCACTGCTTTCCTGCACACATCGTGTTCCATGTGACTCATGTAGTGGATGACTAGCAAGAAAGTTATGCATGGAAGACAAATTTGCCTCAGTAAGTGTTGTTGCCTTATCCAAGATATCTAATGCTTCAGATTTCACATACATAGCATTATGGTCATGTTCGCTGCTATCTGATATATCTATGCTATCTTTAGACATAAAAGACAAATCATAACTTTCATTGGCATTGTCAATATCTTTACTACATTGATTGGAACTTGTTTTAGAAACAGGAAGCTTTTCACGTTTACATCTACTAACCCAATCATATAAGCACATTCCTGCTAATTTATCAGACCTATATATATAATCATACACAGGTGATAATCCAATTATACAACCCCTCCTCTTGATTAAAGCTACTTTCTCAACATGTTCACTGCCATCTTCTGAATCCCAAGCCTTCCTTGCTTCATAAATATAACTTTGCCAATAGAATGGAGCAAACTGATAATTTGTGTAGTGGTCTGGATTGCATAAAAGATACAGACAAGCCATTGGTGAACCTATTTCCATCTTTGCACTCAGATTATTCACAATTTTGGTCATGAGTCGACGTGCCTTTTCTTTTTGAGTCTCACTTCCACCAATCATCTCACTGTTTTTTTGAAACATTGCTCTGATTGTATCAAATATAACATAAGTCTTCAGAGACAATTTTGTAATATAATCTGACACATAAAGTATCACAGCTTTGATTGCAGTTCCAGATTTTAGACTTGTGACATCTGTATTAGAGCAAATCAAATAAGTGAGCAGAGGAGTAAATGTATTTAGCATTGATTCTGCCTTTTTCATATTAAGGGCTCCAGTTTCTGGATCTACTTCAGTCTGGCTGAACACAGGCCGTGGAAACCGTGCTTTACATTTACCCCACTTGTTATCCATGCATCCAGTATACTGACGTAATTTATTTTGTGAACCATCTTTAGTTCTGTTGGTAGAACAGTGGTATATGTTAGATTTTGCCAAAATATCATCAACCACAGACTTATAGTTCTCATTCCACAACTTCAAGGCTTGACATGGACCACATTTACCACACATTTTGGAACAAGACTTAAGAGGTGCTTCAGGTAAAGTTTGTGTTGGATCTAAGTAGTTATCTGAATGTGAGGCTTTGTCAATATTTTTCAAAACTTCCTCCTGTGTTCCAGTGAGAAATTCACCAACATGTGTACTTTCCAAGTACTCTACTATTTTCTTCTGAAAATCTGATGATGGATCCATTATTTGTTTCCTGATCTCTTGTGGTGTTAAGCAGCCACGAATCCAAATCAATATATGGAGGTGTAAGGTGAGGCGACCCTGTTGCTCAACAGTACCATAATAGGCTGATGTGTCCCCATATATTCCTGGGTGTTCTGTGTCTACACCTAAAACATGTTTGATGAAAAGACTAATCATAAAATGGAAGAACCAGGCTCCAGCAACTGGATTCTTTGCAATGAGACAGATTCTCTCATCACTTGTTCTAATTGCTGGATCAAATTTTTCTTTTATATCAGCAAAGTATAAACAAATTGGGTGCTTGACATCAGCTGGAGATAAAGTTATATACCATGAAGGAGCTCCACAGTATGATATTAAAGACCAAATTTCATTCCTCATAAACTTCTTACTTGTAATAGATCCACTCACATTGGCTGCTACATGATCTAAGTCTCTAACCACCTGATAACAATCTTTCTCATCCTGAGTATTTGGTTTCACAACCTCTCCCTCTGACAATCTCTTCGCCAATGACGACAACACCTTTTGATTAACATTTAACAAGCGGTTGGTTATATCATGGAATTTCTGCTTCTCAGCAAGTAAAAACCCACCAGTTGTACTTGCTTTCACTTGAGCATGACTAAATGCAACAAAAGGAAAGTAAATGTCTGTTTGAAATCATTTATCATGATACATTAGAAGATGTCGCTTGTGTTCAGCATCAGACAAAGTTGTAGAACCTATACCACCCAGTCCATAAGGAAATAACCAGGGGAACATTTGTGGATAAAGCTCTGGATTCTTGTAGATAGATTCATATGTGGATGAATGACCAATTGCCAACATCTTACCACCACTATTGAGATGTCTGAGTGCAATACCTTTGAGTGAGTTCATTGTCTTAGTGTCTAGATGCTCACCAGTAAGCCCATGAACAACAAATGGACAATAACCATGTTCTGTACCATCTTCATCTTCATTATCAAATACACTTGTCCCTTCAGGTACTTTTTTTTATTTTATTATATTTTATATCCAATTTTTGTCCATTGGGGCGGACCCTATGTAGGACATTACAGAGTGGGCAAAAAGGTATTCTAAAGAGGGGCCTCCCCTTTCTGCGTCTCTGATTTGCAAGTGCAACTCCGACGAGCCGATCCCCCCGGAGCCCCAATGCGTCCTCGCATTGTTTTACTTGCCTCGTCTAGCTGATGAGAATGCCCATATAAACTGATGGTGTGGGTGTGCGGGTGGTTGAATGACAAGTGCTTGACTGTGTGGCGGGCATGCATGATGGGCTAGCGCAGACAGAAAAGTAGGTATATTAGTAAGGATGAGAGTAGGGTGTCTAGGCTGCGTCGAAGAGTAGTTGGTGTTGGTGGGTCGTTGACGTAGGGAGCGCGCATTGGTTGGATTCAGTAGGTGTCATCATTCGCGTATGATCAGGGTCTAGTGTCTAAACAGAGGGTGGTCAGCTGGTAGGGACGGAGATTGTGGGGTCACCGAAGGTTTCTTTCAGTCGGCCTGTCCGTCCTATGTATTTCAGCAACTCCCTAATGCCAACTTCGGTGTTTAGCAGGTATCTGAGTTCATGTGCATTGTTACGGAGCTCAATATATAACAAATGTCTTGGGTGGTCGTATGCCGGACATTCGAAGAAGTAGTGGTGGATGCTTTCATTGAGGGCGTCGCAGTTGGGGCAGGATGGAGATGGAGACTTGTTGGTTTTATGGAGGTAGGCGTTTGGCGGAATGTGGCCTATGCGGAGTTGTGTTATTAGGCTGCTCTGAGATCTTTTGAGGGGGTGAGTCAGTTTTATATAGTTATGCAGCAGGAAGGAGGGGTCAGTGCAAGTAAAGCAGGCATAGCGTGGGGAAGATTTCCACTCTTTTTTGCATTGTGCTTCCAAATGTTTCTTGAATATCATTTTAGAGGCTGCGATTCCTCGTGGTAGGGCAGTGTCGCGTAGCCATGTCGGGAGACATGTCGCTGTACTTGAGTATCCACAGGCCGCTTTTTTCGCCTCTTGATCGGCTTTTTCGTTACCTGGAACGTCACTGTGAGCCGAGATCCATTTGAATGATAGTCTTAGCTGTGGGTGTCGCTCAACGAGGAGCATCCTCATATCGTGGAGTTCCTTGGTGATGTATTGGCCAGCATTCGACTTGACAGTGGGTCGGCGTAGGGCCATAATTGTGGAGCTACTGTCTATGTAGACGGATACAGTATGCGGATTATGTTCATTGCTGAGTAGGTGTAGCACGAGGGTGCAAGCTAGCATTTCAGCTTCGGAGTTGATGTGATTGTTGGTGGATCCTAGGTGGTATCATAGTATTTTTGGGTGGGTTCGACCTGCTTTATATAGGACCGCTGCTGCCCCGACACCGCCCTCGTAGGCTGAGCCATCAGTGAATATCTTTATGTTTGCCAGATCCATTTGTTCCGCTAGGATAGATTGCAGCCTGGTCGTAGCGATATGTGTTTGTAGAGGCGGGGATTGTGTTCATATCAGAGGTGATATTGTCTCTAAGTTATCTGGGTTTATGCGATAAAGGTGGGTTAGCGTGTGTAGCGGTGATTTGTGTTTAGCGATGAGGTGCTTAGCGCAGAGCCGAAGTGGGTGGTGAAGTGGGTGTGAAGCTGGAAGGGTGGCCATTCTTGTGATTGCTCGATGGCATGCTTTGTGAAGTACGAGGTTGATCAGTAGCAACCCCGCGTGCATGTCGAGGAGGTCAGTGGGGGAGGAGCACAGGGTGCCGGTGATTTTTAGTGTAGCCACACGTTGGGCTGAGGTTAGTTGTTTCATGGCCCTTACTGAGCCCCTTATGTTTCTGCAGCCATTGACCTCGTGGACCGGGGTGTACCAGACGTCCGCTGCATAGGTTATTTTGGGGATGGCCACGGCGTTGTAGAGTTGTTGCATAAGTTTTTGGTTGACCCCGGTTTTTGTTCTGGTTAGCCTACAGAAGAGGGCGATCCATTTGGTTGCATTGGCCAATGTGTGTTCGCATTGTTTGTGCCATCGTAGTTGTTGGTCGAGGATAATACCGAGGAACCGGTGCGATTTTGTGGGCTTAATAACTAGGTTTTGTAGTACTAGGTTGGGACGTGCTATTTGTCGGTTCCACGAGAAGTCGATTAATGCGAATTTACTTGTCTCGAATTTTGAGTTATGCCTTTTGGACCACTTGTACACGCCACCACGTTTGTTCATCATGTTCCTGATGGTATTGTGGGTTTCGGCGAATGTATTACCTTCTGCGTATAGCGCTGCGTCGTCTACGAAAGCTACTGCGAGCTCTTGGGGGCCTGTAGGAATATCAAGTAAGTCCGCATTGTAGTAGAGATAGATGATCATGGAGAGCGGATCGCCCTGGCCTATGCCGTTTATAAGTTTTATGGGATCGGAGACATAATCGTCGAATTTGAGACGCGTTGCTCTATCCGAGAGGATATGGCCGATTAAGGTTACAATTAGTTCGGGTATGCGTCGTCTTCTGAGATTGTGTAGTAGGCGGTCCGTGACTGCGTTGGGAAATGCGCCTTCTATGTCTAGGAAGAGTACGGTGGCTACCCTCTTGTTGCTCCAGGCGTGCTTGATGCGATTTACCAGAAGGTGCATGGAGTCGGTGGTCGAACGGCCGGGTCTGCCCCCGAAGTGGGTCGAGGGTAGCAGCTGATGTTCTTCTGTTAGATGCACTATAATTTCTGTTAGTATCGATGTGAAAATCTTCGGTAGTGTATTTAAAAGGGCTATGGGCCGATAAGCTTTGGGTATATCGTAGCGGGGTTTGCCGGGTTTTCATAGAACGCAGGTGGTTGATTCCTTCCATTTGTTATGGTATGTGTCGAGTTTGAAGAAGGCGTTGTAAATATGGTATAAGTGGTCGATGATTACGTGGCTCGTTTCCTTGAGCACTATATTCGGAATGCCGTCAGGACCCGTGGCCTTGAAGTGTTTAACTTTGCCGATGTGGTTAAGGATCTGGTCTCGAGTGACGAGTGGGTTGAAAGCTATTCTGGTGGGGTAAACATAATTTTGTGGTACAGTAGATGTGGGCGGTGGAGGGGGGAAAAAACTCGCCGCGATTACTGTGCTCTTCTCGATATTGGATGTAGCGAATTTTATGATACCATCCTGATTCTTGTACTCGAGGGTAGGTATTGCTGGGTTGCCTCCGTCCCCTCGGGGATAATCGCTAATAGGGTTAGATATACAGCGGTTGACCGTCCAGATGTTGTAATCGTTGGCGTCTTCCAGGAAGCTCGACCAGTGTGCCTCTTTGGCCTTCATGATAGCGTCACCGTACTTGTTCCTTGCCTGGCGATGTTCTTCGTGGACAGGGTGGTCAGGCGTGGCTCTGTACCTGTAGGATTCAAAGCTTAGTTTGTTTTTAGCTTTCCTAAGTGCCATCAGATCTTTGTTCCACCATCTTTTGGAGTGTGGGGTTGGCTTTGCCAGTGGGACGATTTTGTTGATGGTAGCTTGTAGAGTGTTCGTGAGGTCTGTTATGGTTTTGTCGAGCTGTTGTTCAGATGCTATTTCGACCGGATCGGGAAGGTTGGTGTGAAGACGGAGAGATAAGGAGTCGCAGAACTTTTTCCAATTGGTCATGATGTAGTCGCGTGTGGCGGTTGAAACACATGTACGAGTCTGGAGGAGCAGTGTGATAGTTACAGGGATGTGGTCTGTTCCTGTTGGGCGTTCATTGGGACTTGTGTCACAGATGATTATTGTATCTAGCGTTTTGACCATACAGAAGATGTTGTCGGTTCGTGTCCAGTTTTTGGTGACCATCGATTCTAGGGTGGGAATATCTTTGGGTAGGGCCATGGTCATATTATGATCGGTCATAGCATCTATAAGGAGTCGTGCTTGGTCTAGTGCGTCGATGGTGAATAGATGATGGTTTCTTTCTTCGTCCCAGAGGGGGTGGTGTCAATTGAAGTCCCCACACCAAAACATGTGGTCCATGTCAGCTCGATATAGGGTGTGTTCGTTGTCTTTGGTGTAAGTGGACAGCTTAGTGATGTTGTCAGAATGAAGACAGTTGTTATAGATGTTGAAGAAGGATATATTGCCGTGGGGGCTTCGAACGCGGATGACGGTGATGTCATTGGTATCTGGGAATTTGATTTGCTCCCATGTTGTTGTGTCGAGCCTTGTATTTACGAAAATGACTGAGCGTACTGTAGCATCGATGTCGTAGCGGGACGTGGGGTAGATAACTCGCCAATCGTGGGTAGCTTTTGTGTTGTTGTATTTGTCGAAGTAGGGTTCTTGTATTAGGATAATATTGTATTTGCTGAAAATATTCGAGTTTAGTAGGTCCCATTGGGCTTTGGCTGATTTATTCAGATTGATCTGACATATGTTCAAGCGACTAGGTTGGTCGTTTGGGGTATTAGACATGGGGCAAGATGTCGGGGTGGTTGGATGGTCTACTCATGAATGTCGAGAAGGGGGAGGGGGGACGATCCCCCCATCCTTCCGGGGTATGGACGCGTTGGGTGGCGTCAGTTGGTAACGGGTTGGTGATGGCAGAGAAGGGGAGTGTGGATTGAGTGAGGCGGGAGGGGGCATCTTGTGTAGGTCTGGATCGATTCTGAGGTGCCCTGGGATGGGCGTGGTTGTTTGATGAGGGATATTGAGCATTTGGGTTGGGGATGTAATGTCTATCTTCATGTCTGAGTATCGGCCGGCAAATGGAGGACATGATAGGGGGTGGGTTTTCTGGAGGTGTGAGAGTGTTACATTTCCAACTCCGCTTCTGACCCCGATGCCCATTCCAATACCTACCATGACGATTCTACACTGCCACCTTCCTTTTTTATTTCATTTTGTCCTTTGTCTTTGTTTCGATGTCATTGTTTCTTCATTCGGACATCCTTGTACTTTCTTGTTCTTGTTCTCTTTTTGTCCCACCTTCACAATCCAGACCGACCATGGACATATCCACGTGACCTCGTTGTACCCGAATAGTCTCTTTGCCGACGGATGTCACCGACATTGTCTTTTCCCTTCGATATCTTGTTTACGCTATCCCACGACAAACCGATCACAATGGCTGTACTCCCGAAACAGCTCATTACCGTAATTATCATTGGCAGCATCGCCATCACTTTCCTGATCGGTTTCTACCTTGTTATGATCTATCTTTGGCATCGGCACCGAAACCCTTCCGCCATTAATACTTCTGACTTCCACCTCGACAATATATCGACACGTAATTGACAATTGCCATTCCCGGATATTTGGTTTCCATATTCATACCCTGTGCCCACCATTATCCTCCCTGACGATCCGACGACATTCCTCACCTGCATGCGAACTCTGGACAATCCCCGATCACAAGACATTTCACTGTTCTCTCTAATCCGACCATCGCCGGAGCATACTCTTTTAGACTTCAACCACAGACCATACGACTTCCCAAACAGTGAACCAACCCCTATCGCATATTGTTCGCACGACACCGCTTCAATGCAGTACCCGACGACTTGTTCCCACAGCTTGTCACTCGTGCCATGACTCGACACCTGGACCCACGTTCATTTATCCTTTTCCATCATGATCTCGATACCTCCCACACTCGTTTACAATGATACCCTTTCTTGGACGAATACCGACATCAAGTGGACCTTCTTGTTCCACAAACAGGACAAGACATTGCTCCTCGATACGTCATCAACACAGACATCATCATCCGGTACAGCTTGTGCTGTTCACATGTCTGACCTCGACTAGCCCACTGTCCTAGTTGGTTTTTTCCTTTATACATTCCTTCATTTTCTTTCATACCAACCTTGCCGTTACATCCACACCATCTCAAGACACTCTCATCACCAACCCCACACTGGACGATACCCATCTTCGACCCGACCGTGCAACGCACTTGCCAGACTGCGCACTTGCCTGTTACAGCAAGTGTAGACCCCGAATAGGCAATTCTGCACATCACATGATCCGATGACAAATCATCCGAGTCATCCGGACCCCCTCTATTCCTCAATGACACCCGGGCCTCCAGTTGGATCGCGAGAACATCGACATGAGGACGCCTCATGTACGCCTCATGGTGAACACATGGTAGAGTTGGACATGTTATGGCTTCATGGTTGTATTTCTATTTACCTCCCCTCAAGACCAGTCACTATATATACTGTTCTTGTTGTTGGTTCGGACTTTTTCTTCTTTTCCTTTCTTTACGTTTAGTCTGGTTCTTGGGGCAGACTCATCTTGTTTTGGGTAACCCCCACGGCTCGCAATGACATTAGACCTTGACCCCCCCTTCTTAGCAGTGTTGTCTTAGCTGTAAGCAACAATGAAAGCTGCTGTTCTTCCCTCTGGAAACCGCCCCCCTGTTAAGTTGATTGTTGCCGGAGCCCGCTGCAGAAGCGATCCGTAACAGAGAGCTTGAGTCCAGAGGTCGCTCGTAGGGAAATAAGGCATGTGATTTTCGATGTTGTTCGCGTCCAAGTCCTTGCATTTCTTGATAAACGTGGGGCATGTACGATCCCAGCTGGCGTGACCGTCCTTTCCGCAAGGTGTGCACCTCCGTCTGTCAGTAACAGTGCAGTCCACGGTGCGATGACTGTTGCCACACGTTCTGCAAACGTCCTTAGGGGCCAGACACGACGAGGCGATATGGTTCCACATCTGACAGCGTAGGCATCAGAGTGGCTCCCTTTTGGTTTTGTTGGCTCTGATGCGCTTGTGACAGACATAAAAACCTTTGGATATAATGGTATTAGCAGTATCAGGAGAGGAGAGAGCGAAGGTAGCGTGGCCGCAGGTCTGGTTAGCTGTCCGTTTTTCTTTGGGTTTGATCCAGTTTGATTTAACGATAGAGCCGGGCGGTAGATTGTTAGTTTCTTCTATTTCCCTTATGTTTTCTGCATTAGAAGGGTCAAATGTTAGTGGGACAAAATAGGCTATGATGTTATATGTTCGTGACTTAATTTCCGCTCCAAGGCCGAAGCGGGACGTGAAGGTGGTGCGCCGGTTATCTTCCGATAGCCATTTAGTGAGTAGTTCCATGTTAGATTCGAGTAGTATTCCTCCGTTACGAAGTTTGGTTATGCCCCGGAACTTTTGACTGTCTGGGGCTCCTAAGTCGCTTATGATTTGGTTAGCTTTTTCTACAATAGAAGCGTGACTTAATTTGGCAATGTCTTCGTGATGGGGGGGTTTGATGTCAATGAGGATTTGTCGAGCTTGTAGTGCTTCCTTCAAACTAATTTGGGGGTTGTTTGATTGTTGCCTGGGTTGATTGACTAGCGCGTCTTTGTAGGTGCTGGTGGTGGTTTCTAGTGTATTTGATGACTTTTGGATGTTGTTTGTGATTTGCTGAAGTTGGGACCTAGTATCATTCAGGTTAGCTTCAATTTTGTTGGTTACCTTATCGATGATAGTGTCAATTATGGGGGTCAGATTGGGGGCGGCGAGGTTGTAGTCGGAGTTCAGCCGGTTGGCTAGTAATTCGGAGAATGAGCTAGCTTTGAGTTCGAGGTCAATATCTAGCAATAGTATAGCTATCGATCTTAGCGTATTGGGGGTGTCACTATCATTGGGGGCGGATGTGGAGCCTGAGGCAGCCATATGGAATAGCATTCCGGCCAAGATGGAAGCATTGTAGACCTTGTGATTCAGGAAGGAAAATTTGACGGATAGGTGTTCTCTAGCTTCCTCCGGGGTTTCGATATCTTCCTTGACTGTGTCTTGATTGGCGTCTTTCTTTTTTCGGGTTCCCGAGGTGGAGGTTGATTTGGGGTTGGCAGGGTCTTGGTTGGTCGATTTGGGGCTGCTTTTGCCGCTTATGATCATCAACTGGCACATTTCTGGCTGTCTGCTTAACTTATTTGCTCTGGTGAGTCTGGAAGTCGTGTTGGAAAGGGTCTGTGAATGAGTTAGGAATATTGGAGGGCCTATAGCCGCTTAAGATGAGTTCCTTTTTTCGGGGTCCCAGAGGGGTACCACGCGGTGAAGGATCAAGAACCGTTCCTCAGGTACTTTATTTGTCTCTTTATGACGGTATTCAACTGAGACAGGTGGGCTATCCTCAGGATACTCTGCAAGATTATCATAAGATATATCCAAATCACTGTAATTTGCATGGTTGATCTTCAGCCATGCTAGTGCTCTTGCAACATGATTCCTGCGCACCAACAATGGTGTTCTTTCAAAGTCTTTATCTGTTGGCTTACATGGCCCTGTGAATAAAATGGCCAAGACTTCATCAAGATCAGTAATAGGGGGTGGTAGTGCCTGGTACAACTTTGGAATAGGTGACTGAAATGCAACCACATGTGATGTCATTTTCCTCATACCTGAGGCCACACATACAAAACAACAATTATGACGTACTCATGCAATAAGTAACTTTTCTACAAACCTAAGTTCAGAAAGTTCCTTTGGAATAATACCTAGCCAAAGTCCTCTTGATAGAGCAAGTTGAGGAACCTTTCCCTTTCTTATACTGCTTCAACAGTCACTGCATATCTTGTCACATTGGTAATCTAAAACAGGACCTTTAAATTCTCAAATCTTGTCCACACTTTTCTTTCATTCAATCCTTGTCACACCTGGTGCTTCCAGAATATTAAGCATGCCTTTTATACTTTTCAACCTGCTTAAGTTTTTCAAAGGTACCAACTCACCACATACAGCACATCCTGATTCTTCAAACTTACAGGGCATCAAGTCACTGCAAAAGTCTGACAAAACAGTATGTGACAATTGTTGGGATAGAGGAGGTGGAGGAAATGGCAGTTGAGATAGTTGCTCATCATTGTTACATTGAATGTGTTGTTCAGATACAATGGAAGGGTTAAGCATACGCTGCTTTTGTTTGCGCTGCCTATTTTTCATTGTCTGACTTTGTGTGATGGAGAAGACACTGAAGTAAAGGTTGCAATTATTGCAGTCATGGTTGTGAAAATAAGTAAGCAATTCCTTCTTTGGTACATGAGACCCAATTGACATGTGATGAATATGGGAAATCCTATATATCATGTTAACAGGAATGTGTGGAATGATGTCAAGCAAAGGAATTTTTGTGTGGACAAAATTCTGTTCAGCAGGGAAAGATACAAGACCTGCCTTATCAACATGGTCAACAAATAGGTAATCAGAAGCAGAATTACAATTGTTACTACTACTTTGTACAAATGGCAGAATTGCACAGGATGGAAATAGATGTTGCCTGTCTCCTCCAATTGGCTCTGCATTTAAATATTCCATATGAAGTGTATTAGTCTGCAAAGTGGTTGAAGTGTAATATTTTGCTTGAATCTTAGATGCTTTCAAGGACCTCCAGTGCAAGGATATGAAACATGATTTATAAACACAAACTGACAACTGATTACAGAGGGATAATAGATCATACGCAATAAATAACCAATGGAGATGAAGGCTCACAGGTAGATGATAGCCAACTGTGTAGAAATGTAGCAAAGAAGAAGAGTGAATTGCACTGCCCTGGGCACATTTATGTAGTCTTGACATTGTCAAAGGCAAATGGCAAAGAGAAAACAAGGCACGATAATCATGGGACAACATCAAATTACGTTGCATAGAGAATGATAAGGAGCGACATGCAGCAGCAATATTGCACCCAGGGATAGTATAGAGATGAACAAACAAGATATATAGCTCTGAAGAAATATCAGAGAGGTTTTTCAAACTCTTGAGTAAGCAAGATACACAATCCAAAAAACTGTACAGAACTTGGAATATTTGAAAAGGTTGACCACTCAGAGAGCTACAAGGCAGAAATGATAGGGACAGAAGTAATTCATCTGAGGAAGTACATGACATGTGAGTGACAGTAGACATGCCTAGTGAGCACAAGGATGGACACCTGTGGTGACTTAATGGTGACATTGGAGAGACAGGAATTATGTCAGAGTATGAAGCCAGACACCCGCAGTGGGCAAAGGACAGACACCCGCAGTGGGCAAAGGACAGACACCCACAGTGGGCAAAGGACAGGCACCCACAGTGGGCAAGGGACAAATGCTGTGTGCGTAAAGACATCTGACCTGATGGAGACACAAGAGAGCCAGGAGTTGTGCAAGAATACAAGGACATACACTCACGGTGGGCAAAGAACATATGCATATATGGTGACATTTGACAACCTTCATCTGATGATTGCCCCAATGAGGTGATAACAGGTTGCACCTTCACAATGAAGCAAAATGAGTGGGGATGATACAAAAAGATTCGGATACTCACACTATGGATAAGGACCTGGGGACTCTTGCACACAGATTGCAATCTACCTGCCTTTATTACATCTGAAAATGAGCCATAACAATACAACGAAAGAAAAACTAACAAGATATATGTGGGATGTCTGGTGCATGCACCAATTATTGTGTGAGGATTGTCTCAGCGTGGTTATAATAGATATGCATGCCTTTATAATAAATGAAACCACACGACACAATACAAAGAAAAAGAAACTTACATTTTGGTGGGCAAGACTCGGATCCGACTGTGTGCACATGGTTTTCCTGGAGAGGGCAGGACTATGACTCTTGTGTGACAATAGCCTCAACATCAGAATAGCAGACTCGGACAAAGATCAGGAACAATGACAAGACATGAAAAATCCGCTCACAGGTTGAGGGGACAGCATAATGTGGCCCACCAACTGAAAGAAGGCATTGCTGCTGCAGATTGGTATTGGTATTAGTGATGATTGTCTTGAAATCAAAACTTACATTGGAAAGTCTCCAATCAATTTTTGGGATGGCTGTACACCATTTGATGCAGAAACCGGGAGGATTTGTGATACGAAGCAAAGAAAAATGTAAAGCAGAACGTGTAAGAGGCAAAGGCAAGGTTGCATCTGAAGTAGGTCTTGTTGCGAGGATTTATCTCGCTGGCAAGTGTTGAAATTATTACATAATACTCCTTGGCGGCGCGAAATTTCATAGCTCTTACTTTTTTTTTCGAAAATGGACATGCCCCATAGAAAAATAAGGACGGCATCATAGATCAAGGATTCTATAAGCTCAGTGGAAGAGTGGCCGTAGCCAACCAGCCCATGATGCATACTGCTGGTGTTTCTGGCAATCACCCAGGGTTGCCAGGCCACCCACCTTCTAGTAACCCCGCAGATGCAGCGCCGATCTCTATTGACGTCGCGGTGCGTATCCATGAGGTGCCCTTGGAGATGGCATTAGTTTTGTTTACAAGTAAGTTGGTGGAGGCGGGCGCACTCACCTTGATCTAAGGCTTAGCATGGGTAATCCTCGGTCCCAATCTGTGAAACCATACCCATAACCTGGAACGTGATGGGTGATGGAATAATACCACATGTACATGTGGTTTTTTGGACACAAATCCACCTCATGAACCCCGGACACACGTCGATTGACATTGCCGTTCAGTTCGTGAGGTCTGGTGGCCCAGAATGAGGGCAGCGGTGACAACAGAAGGCGCAGCGGGCGAGGGGAAGTGACACAGCGGACGGATCTGGTCACCCTCATTTGTCCTGCCCAACGACCGCCATTCTCCAGCTTCACCAATGTGGCTAGGGGCGATGACAAACAAGTCTTCATGCTCCTCCATGTTCGTCGTATCTACACAGCGTCCACTAGTAGGTCGGTGGTACTAACGCTGTTGCTGTCCTTGCTACGTTCATCCCACCATCATCACCAGACATGTCACCTGGAACAAAGGATTAGACAGCAAAAACACTCACTTTCAGGGTATAACCTCAATCCTCCCACTGTTCCTACACACACCCAAACGCAGATGTAGTAATGTTGGAATCGGGCTTATTGTTGTTGCGTTGGCGTTCGCACTTGCATGGACTGACTAGGTATTTGCAAGCGTTAGATATGACCAAAATGACCAGGGCATTCGGACATGCCTTCACCGCAAGTCTGACACTTGAAGTTCCTGTCAATTGTGCCCATTCGGGGATCCATCAATCCACCTAGCTTGGGCTTGTGGGTGGTCTCATCCAGGACCTCTGGATGTTCGATTTTCACCACTGAAAATGCTTTCTGGAAGATTTGAGCGGCTGGACATGAAAAATGGCCAAACGCAACAATGAAAGAGGACAAACGATAATCTCTGGTGAAACTCCATGAGAGGATGCCAAACTGCACCTCAGCAACCTTACGGACTGGAGCTATTGAGTAAGCAAACTGGTGGCCAAGCATTATGGGAGGACAAGCGTTGACCAGGAAGTTACACACAGACAAAGCCGACCAAACACGGCAATTGCCGCAACGATAGACGTGACAAGGAAATTTGGCGGGCTAAGTCTGTATAATGACCAAGTCTAAAAATACTTTTAGGACTCGGAACCAGGTGCTCCAAACAAACTTTTGACAAGTTGACCTTGCCAGTGAAATTCTGTATCCGAGTCAACCTCATCCTTTACTGACAAATGGCAGGCTCAAACCACACCATTCTAAATAAGATCCATAAATTCCGGACAATCACTGCATTGTTGGAGATACTGAGGCAGGCACTACCCGCATGAGTGGTTTGGAGCCTGTCACCGTACGGTGACGGTGCTGTCACGCTTGGCACGTGATGTCCGCAGAACATGGATGTCCCCTACGTTATGAAAGGCAATAACCGTCATTTTGGGGCCTAATGGCCTAATGAATGCGATCAAAGCTGATTTGATCAGTCAAGTGAGGGGCAGAAGGTCATACGCATGGAAATGGAAGTCCCTGCGGAGGCAGAACTCTTCTGGACCTGACGCAGCTCCCTCTCCGACAACCAATTGCAAACAAACCAGATACATGTAAGAGAGCAAGCAGGCCTGCGACATGGAAACGCTTCACTCAAATTTGGAGTTCATCGCATCCATTTCCATGGCTGCATACAAACGCCAGGCTCTCCACTCATCTCGCAAGCTTTGCACGCCCAACCCTCGTTATTTTAGCTCTCCTGCAAGCATTTTTGGTGATGCAAAATCAGCCGAGTTCCTGGCATCAGCTAGCTGCCCAAGGTCCATACCTCCTCTGCACGGCTTGCCAGAGGTAAGCGCTGCGCAGTGGACAGATTTCATGAATTTACCTCTCAACTGGCATGTCGTTTTTTCCCCTCAAGGTCGTGGTGACCGGTTTGGTCCTACATTATTTCCGCCCGCCCCCCATCGAGTCTGAAATACCTTCTGTTTAGGCCGCGCAAATGCGGGCAAGTCGACGTTGCTGAACGCTGTGCTGGGCCGAACAAACCTTCTGAATACCAGCAAAAAGCCCGTGAGTTAGATGGATACCAACTATGCGTATATCGAATAACAACATTCATTGATACTTGATACCTTTCTATTCTGAAATTTCGAACGGCAGGGCCGGACGCAAACTTTGAATTTTTTTCGTGTAGGTCGCGAACCTGGATCGCTGATCGTGGTCGATGCCCCCGGATACGGCTCAAGGGGTCGACCGGAATGGGGTACAGTCTTCACGCATTACGTCGAGCACCGGAAAGCGTGAGCACACACACGTTCAGTCACTCAACCACGCCCTCGTCCTCCCCCATTCCTGTTATGCTGTTCTTTTCGTATCCACTGACTACGGTACTCACCATCAGCTTACGGCGTGTATTCGTCCTCCTCAATGCCAAACACGGCATCACCGACACCGATGTCGCCATGCTTCGTTCGCTCAACGCACACTGCCTGGCGTCATCTGGTTTGACCTTCACTCTCCAGGCCATCATCACAAAAGCGGACACCCTCGCACCGGAGCGTGTCGGAAACGTCATTCCAGCCATGCGCAAACAGATCTTCGACGCTGCACCGACATGTTTGCCGCCCATCCTCACTTCGGCGACGATGAAACCGTCGTTCGGCATCGAAGAGGTTAGGAAGTCCATCGTGGAGGCTTGTGGGCTTGGTGTGAGATGAAAGGCGGCGCGAACCAAATGGTCAGTCTCTTGATGTCGACAGCTTGGGAGTCCTCTCGAATTTGGAGGGCTGTCAGATGTCAAGAAGATCACCAGTCTGCACCAGCATATTCTGGAGTCAGCAGTTATCGTTCTCGTTATTCGATGATCCGAAGATTTATTACACCTGTGATTTCCAGTTGGAAGAAAGGCGAATTACAAGTGGCGGATGTTCGGATGACTGTTCCGTTTTCCAACCAGAGGAACACGACAGAAACTGTAATAATACCACGTCGAGGAATATAGGAATTTCAGATATAGTCATGTCACTTGGTTCTTATGCTGTCCAAGGAGAAAGCTGTTACAAAATAGATAGAAAACAAGAGGACGAGTAAACTCTAGGAGTGACTTCGTTACTGGCCATAACCGGTACATCAGGAAGCTGTGGATATCTAGCGTTGATCCCGCTGTGGAAGGGTCGTTCTATAAACAAAAAAATCCCTCTCACTTCCACTGCAGGGTAGTATCCTGGCTGAATCTCGAAAATAAACGTCGCGACAAAATGAGATAGCATTGAGTTGGGAGGTAGAAAAAAAAAAACACGGCTCCAGACGCGATATGTTACTCCATTCGTTGCGTGAGGTTAGGCGAGGAGCGAGTTACAGGTAAAAGCGAATTTCGTACAGGAGAAGGTGGGGGAGATGGGAAGGCAGCTTGTGTTGATGAAAGACTAATGCCAAACGCGCCCTCTGGTTCACGTTCGTCGGGTGTGGCGCCCATGTGAGAATGTTTTCGCACGAATTTGCCCCGTATCACATAATTAAAATTCTGATTCGGCTTTTTTGCCGCCACGCCTTCGATAGGTGGCGTGGCTGTGCAAAGGGAGGGGGAGAGGAGTGCTGATGGTACTTGGAACTTGTGAGGTAGGGAAACACGGTCGGTGTTGAAGTCGTTGATAGATGGTGGTTTCATGTCAGACATTGAACTGCCGGTATAATGTGATAAGTGAACATTGGGGCCAGAGGGAACAGGATATTTAGCTGGAGGGAGCTGGAACTGGGTGTGATCGGGAGATGCATTAGGGGAAGGGGTTGACGGTTCCTGATCTCCGTCATCGTAGGGGTCCGCGTCAACTAAACGAGAATTTGTGGGCGGCGAATTACAGGCCGAAGGAGGCTGAGATGATGAGGGAGTGGAGGGAGGCGTATTTAACAGAGGTAAAAATGTAAAGGTTGGCCTTGGTCGTCGGGGAGTGGGAACGGCGGTGGGAAGGTGCGCGAGAGACGGGGGGTGGTAGATTGGGGGTGGAGGAGGGAGAGGCTTGGACATGGCCCATGAAGTTGGTGCTAACGGGGGTTGCGATACGTCGGGGGAAGACGGTGGTGATGACGGCAAAAATGTTGAGGGTGCTGGAGGTGATGCGGGGGCATTGGATAGCAATGGCAGCAGTGTAACAGGTACACCGGACAACAATTGCGACGGGGGTTTTTGACACAGTGGGTCAGGAATTTGGTTTGCTCTGGGTAATGACTGTTGAATCTCCTTTAATTCCAGGATCTCCCTAGACAAGTAGCAGGCGACAATCAGTTCCAATGGCAAAGTGATTTCGGGATAGCAATACGGCAAGACCACCAAGTAATTCCATGGGGACAGAACTTGGCCAAGCTACAGAGTACGCGACGTGAGAAACTCACAGATAAGACAGGGTTCGGGCAGGCTCGGCTGGAGTGCGATCCCACTCGTCGGCGAGATGGATTTCTTCTGAACCCTCTGCGCAAAATGCAACACATTTCCGGGGATGAGGACAGCGCTGACCATTGCTCGAGACGGAGTGTCCCAGTTTCAGGCAACCTTTCATTGCGCACGGTCGGATTTGAGGTGAGGTGTCAAGGTGAGAGAGTCGGGTAATAGGCCTTGGAGATTGCCAATAAATAGTTGCAGTGTTATTTTTTACTTGTCCAGCCATTACCTCCGTTCCGTTCCGTCTTCGTGGGTCACGTGCTGCCCTTTTTTGATAAACTCAAGTTACAACGACTCTTCGCCGTCGTCCTCCATGGCGGATTGCCCTCACACGGAATCAGAGGGTGGTCTTTACCTGTTTAGCTGGCAGCTGTGCTCCAATGAATCCTGATGAAACAAACATTCTTCACTTCCTGGCCATTCTCATCTGGCCGTGGCTTATCTACGCGGGAACGAGACAGTCTAGCCTCAGTGCGTTGTGGTGTCCGTCCAACCTAATTTGCTATCCCCGGATTTCTTATCAATACTTACATAGGCACATGAGCGTCTCTATGACATGTGGACCCCAGTATTCTTCCTTGCCGTTGTATCGATTCATGTCCCTGTTTCGCATTGGGATTTTCACTTTCGAGTGGTACCGAGGATCCTGCTTATGTCAATGTGCCAACACTTATCCCCGTACCTATGCCAGTTGTCCCACAAAACTCTGTTTCAGGAATCGTCGTCGGTGAGTGCACAGCCGCCAACCGCCACCTTGTTTATCTTGCGGGTTCCCAGGTCACCCACGTCAACTACTTGATGGACAGGGAGGGATCAGCGCTTCAGTCCACAAGTCAGCTGAAACAAGTCGAATTCCGTTGTTCTTGGAGGATGTCTCGCCACGTGGTGATTTCCCCTCGTTAACTCCTCTAGGATAATTCCCATTCACCTTATCGACAGCAAGGTTGCCGCACTGGGAACAATTCTTCACACACACATTCCGGCACGACGGGTTACTTTATTACCGAGGAGGAAAGCTAGTTCCTTGATTTTTTGTGGACCTTTCACCAGGACAAGTCTCGAACCTCAAGCTCCAGAACCTTGGACAAAGATCCCTTCGGAAGACTTTCCAGAGGTCTTTGGAAGACATTCCTTATAGCTGCCAGCCAGCCATTCCAATTCGCACGATTCTCCTCCAGTTTGGGTGTCATGATTGCACAATTCGAACTGATGATATCCGTATGTTCTATCAAAGACTGACGGCTCCCATGCCATGCCAGGTCAGGATTTTGATCGTTTTAAACTTTGGGACAAAAGTCGCCGAGATTTTGACGTGCGAACCGGGACCAATTCTCCTGCATGTGTTCTGGGAGAAAGAACATGGCAACACCACGTACCAGTCTGGCTTTCTTCGTGTAGCGGTCAAGTTTCACGGTGTACGACTTTATTACAATTACTGTTGTTTTCCCATCGCCCACACCGGGTGAAATTCTGACATGTTCAGCCACCATCAAGCCTCGTCACTTGAAGCTTGAAGGATCAAATAGTCGTTGCCTGTCACCGCGTTTGGCTCCTTGGGTCAAGGTTCCTTCATTCACGGTCCGTTTAGTTAGCGTAAGTATCTCGGCCGAGCTCGAGATACGGGGCAGTTTCCCTACGGCGTCGGAAAAATGCCCGCAGGGTAATAGACAGGACCCGTACAACTTGAACTTGGGCGCTTCACTCACTGGCAAAAAAAGTTCAAGTCAAAATGGCGGCTTACGTGATGTTATTATACCCTGAATTTCTCACCTCTTTGAACTTTTTTCAAACGAACCTTTATTAAAGAGTTTTGGCAAAGTCTGCAACAATGCCCATAAAGCATCTCGAGAGTAAGCATCTCGCGTCACCCTCGCTGCAACAAAAAAAAAAGAAAAAAACTCACAGTGAATGTTGCTTTAGACTATCTTTCTGAGCGAAAACATTTACAAACCCTGTCGCTTTCTGTTCTCGCCGATTCACGTCTAGGAATCGATGCATCCTATTATCTACAGCTGTTGACAGACAATCCACCCTCGAGAGAGCCCCTTCTGGCGGCTACAGGGGGCCTTCCGCTTGCGCTTACGCAGCGCGTTGAATCCGATCTTCGCGCTCTCGAAAAACTGCGAATAAAGCCCGTTTTCGTATTCCCCGGGCTTGTGCCCAACAAGCGAAATCCCAACCAACATTTGGAGCAAACCGAGGCATGCAGAGATAGACGGGATGCTTGGACAAAATACGAGGCAGGCCAGGAGGAGGCCGCCACGAAGCTCTTTGACGGTAGGAGCAGCTTTGCCCAGTGGGATCTGTGGCGAATGGTGTTGCGAATATTTAGGCATAGGAATGTTGAGTTTATCATTGCTCCATACATTGCTTGGGCCCAAGTAATTATTTTTTACTTCCTTTGTCTGGCGTTCACTGATGTTGTCTTTCTTGTCACTAGTTGATATACCTACAACGCCACCCGAAAGCTTACATTCATGCCCTTTACGGCCCCACGGATGCTTTGTTATACCCCGGAGTCGACAAACTTATTACCTCTCTCGACCTCACTTCCGCCAATCCCTCCTTCTCATTCGCTTCTAAGCGGTCCATCCTATCCGACCTGGGTGTCTCAGAGGATCAATTTCTTGATATCGGTATCCTCGTCGGTTTTGATCACTCTCCTCCCTTTCCCCCCACGATCCACGAGCAGGCATTGAAAGCAACGGTTGATATGGTCAAATACTACAAATCGGGTCACGCCGCTGTTTCTGCCTTTTCAGACCACCCTTCAGTAAAAGCCATTCAATACATGGAACATTATGCGAGGACCCACTCCATGATCAGGCATTCTTTAATCCTCAATTCTGACGGGACTGTGGCGCCACTTCCTTTAGCGATCGCAACCCCCCCTGGCCATGGTCATTCAGGTCACCATCCGCATCACCCGACCTCGGCAGACATTCCGTCCGATCTTCATGAAATCTTCACGAACCGGCTTCCGGATCCCATTTACTACTATCTCTCGCGCGGCCTCCTTGGTCCCCAAGCTCTCGTCTGGCTTACTACAGGGCAGATCGTGGAAATTCCTCCGCTGGACAATGGCGAGACTACCGAATATAAACGTTTCGTCAAGGAGGTCATCACGGATGGTCAGACGGGACCACGAGCGACTGCTCTGGCGCTTATCAGTGGCGCTTCAAGCGGCTTCTGGTGCAATCGAAAAGTGAAAGGCTCCTTTTGGTTCGATCAACCCCCACACAATCAAAAACTTGTTCAGCACAATTCTCAGCAAACCGTGGAGTTGGCGAGGAGAGTTGCTGGCTGGAACGTCACGTATGCTACTGTGGAAGAGGAATTGAGGAGACAAAATGTAAGGATCACGTCCGGTTGAATCATTCGTGGTTTTCTTTTGACACTTGGGGTAGTCTTCGACGATCGATTTCGCCCTTTGTTTGGGTGCGACTGCAACGGAGAGACTGGCAAGTCGCACCAAAGTTCGACCCCAGGGTCCTCTAGACAAAAAAGACGAGGTGGTCGCCAACGTGATTTGGAGGTTCCTTGAGTTGCGTGGGTGAGTAAGCTGAGTTTTCGATCAGCGCGCATCCTGCATTTCTGACATGTCAGCCTAGATTCCTCCTAAACACTCATACACATTCTCCATTGGCGCGCGCCATGTACCAAGCAATCAGACCTGCCCGTCTAAACGATAAGTTCCAAGATCCCCTGTATCTGTTTCTAGAACTTGTCAGGGCTGGCGTTATGCACGGTCACCTGTGGTCAGGTAGAGCGTTTAGTGGTGGACCAAGTTTTGGCACCGGCAAGTGATATCTCCCGGTCATGAGGGTGCTGAAAGGTTAATGATTGACGCCACCAGATGACGAAAAATCGTGCATGCTCCTCGTGATGCGGGTACTGAGCATCGTGCCATTGAACTTCAAGGCAAGAGCAGGAACGGTTCCAAAACTGAGTTGTTGAATTGATCTTCTTTGAGGTATTTAGGCTCAACCTTGGTCGGCTCCGTTGTCACGAGAACTGCTGGTTTTTAACTCATTCGTGCGCTCACTCACACGTGCTCTTCGGACTCTCTTGGAGGTAGCCTCATTAAACATGCTCCTCCGCGCTGACGCCCGCCGTGCTCGAGATGACCTGCTGGACATCGCCCTCTCTCTACCGTTCCAAACAGAAGTTAATACTGGATTTGGCGTTCTTGCCAAAGTATACCTAGACGCGCTAACTCATCTGAACCATCGCACGAGAGTACGTGATCCCAACGCGGAAGGGGTACAAGAAGCCAAGGCGATAGCGTTGGAGATCTGCGAGGAGACGTTCCCAGGCGTCAAGTCTCCCAGACAAGAGGTCGAAAGGGGGTTTCGGTTTTGGGACGTGGTCAGTACCACGATGGCTGTTCTATTCGGGGTTTATTCTGCCACTAAACTGATGTTTACGCAGGCGTTAATGGCCATGAGGCAGCTTCACTCAGAGGGGGCCGTGCTGCGTGAGTTGATGGATCAGTTTGAAGCAGCAGAAGCATGGCTGGCGCCCATGCGTCCATGAACGGGTTCGTCGGTCAAGCAGCTGTGCGTGTGTGATAGAAGGCAGTCCTCTGTGTTGGCAGTTGTGAGAAACCTCTTGTGCCAAGAGACTAAATAAAAATAAAAAAAAGTTCACGTGAGATCTCGGGTGAATCTCCGATCATCGGCAGTCCGTAAACAGGCTGGGAAAATCTCCGAAGCTGGATCTCGGACGGATTTCTTTTTTTCTTCCAATTTTAATTTTTTAATTTTTTAATTTTTTGCCACCTTTTGCTATGCCATCCTGTTCGACTACAAATGCCTGCAACTGATCTCCCCGCAACCCCTTTTGAGTTCGAACCAATCCTTTGTCGTGCCCCGACCTCGCCCCTCTCCGTTTCACGATGCTAGGTCCAGCAGTACTAGCAGCCCCTCTCTCCATCCTGGCTCCCCATCTCATGCTCACCGACGACCAGCCTAACTATGCCAAACTCCCCCTAGCTAATCATTTCTACGTGCAGCAACAGCACACCGTCCAAATCATCCAACTCGTCGAAGGCCCACCCCCACCCCCTCGACGAATCAATTCTGTCATCAGCTCTGGCACCCCCTCTTCATCTTCGTTGGCTTACTCGGTCTCCGAGTCTGACGAGGAGTCCGTTTATTCGTCGTACTGCTCCTCGGACCCATCTACCGACCAATTCCAATCGGAGCACGATTGTCATCACATTTCACCACCAGATGAAAGCTATGCCGCTCGCATGAAGCGCATCTTTGCCTGGAGAGATCATTTTTCAAATGACTTTGGCACATCTTCTCCCGGTACGTTGTTACCCCCAAAACCCACCCCCGCTCTCTTTCCATTTGTCAATAATATCGCTTACCCTCCGACAGACACGCCATTCTCACCCACTTCGAAGTGGAAGCTTATCAATGACGGTGTTGATGATGATGCAGTAAGCGCTTCTATTCTTTTTTTTTTTTCTTTCTTTCTTTTTTTTTCCCGTTTGCTCCCCGTCTGACCCACGGTCGTCAGACTTCACACGCGTCGAAACGATCACGCTCACACCCGAACCGAAAACCCACAGGCTCCCTCTCCGCTTACTCATGTCCGGCCTGTGACGACTCTTTCCCTTCTCGACAGAGCCTTCGACAGCATGGGCAAGCCCCTGATGCAAACACGGCTTGTTATGTTGCGGTGGAGTACGCCTTCGAATGACGCAGGGCAGTGGGAAACTTTGGTTACCCACGATGGACTTCCGTTTCATTTCCGGACATTCAGCACGATTCCCCGATTCACACTCATGACGAGCCTGACCTGATGGATTGTATCATGAAATTGACGAAGTGTTGCTAGCCTATTCTTCACTAGTTTACATTATATCTCCACTTATTTCACGATTCACGATAACTTACGCTTGTCTTGTCCGCACATTGGCGTGCGAGCCCATTTCAACTGTCATGGTACTATAACACCAATCAGGAATACACCAATCATGAACAGATTGCCACAAATAGAAACGAAGTATTGTTCATATTATTATTATTATTATTATTATTATTATCATTATGTAATAAATATATCGCATGAAGGAAAAGAATAAAGCCGCATTAGAAACTTGTCAAGACGACAAACACAATATAACCCTCCGCACCATACACGTTTTGTCAGGGTGAACACTCTGAACAGCCTGTCTCAGAAGGAATACAAACCAAGGCACGGAAATCGGGATCAACGCCTCTTTGCATTTCACCGAAAGCCCGTCGTTCGTATAGCTCCGACATTATTGTAAGGCCGATGAGCGCCCAAAACACGGCTTGCAACTCATATAATCATACTCGGAAAGGCAGCCTGCACGTTGGGGGGCTGGAAGTCGTTACTGCGCAACGGAGAGTCGTTTTTAAAACTTGGGGGGAAGTTGAAAGTTAATCTTGAGATTCTGACGTGGGTTTTATGCAAGAAAGCAGCAAGAGAAGGGGCAAGGCCCATCGATAGGGAAATAAGATTTGCGTGTAGCGCAGCGTGCACCACCACGCCGTGCGGTAGAAAGAAAGAGAAGATGGAAAAACTCTGAGCGTGTTAGGCATCGGATCATTCCAACATGGCATCCGACCACACAAGTTGATGCTTGTGGGTTTCGCACCACTGCCATCGCCACTGGGACACGCCAAGAGCCAATGCCAGGACGAGACATTGGTTCCGAAAGGTGAGGCACAACTATCGAGCACCAAATGTGATATCAGAGTCTCGCAATCATCAGCTTTCAGCGCTTCGAAGGTTCATCCCTGTACGATTAACAGGGTATATTAACACTACCATAGGAGTACTTACTGCCTCGCGCTGATAAGCTCTACCTGCCGAGGATCTCATGGTTACCAGTCTAGGGACGGCGACGAAACAGTTGTAAGAAAACGCACTGTATGATAGCCGCCGCTAGAGCCCGGAGAGTGGGCAATTTGGCGACCGTCACATGCGCAAAACACGCTGATTTTATCAGAATTGAGTGGGAGTAATAAGTACCAGTAAATTCGGAACAAAGCCTGCGATAAGGAATTTCAGAGATATTCAAATTCGAAGAAGGAACGTGAACACGCCCCAGGAACGATTCTCAGCAGCATATTCGAAACAAGGTACGGGGAGTAGTTTCTTTGTGCTCCGGAGGATCTAGACCGCGGCATGACCTGGTGAATGAAAGTAAGATTGACATAGCGGTATTGCGACAACATCGGCGTTCACGAATGTTCACGATTGAGTTTGATTGTTTGATCACCGGTCTTGGGTAGAAGGCAACGATCGGATTAATGATCGGATTATTACTACTACTGGGCATGTCTGCGTAGATTTCGGACGAAAATTTGGCAGAGTGACCCGAACACGTCACTTGAAGCAGCTTTCAATGCTGAATCCGGAGGTAATTTTTGAATGGCGACCGCGATGTCTGTAAACGCCTAAGCGTACATGGAAACGCCGTAGACGGCCTTCAACCGCTGATTGTTAATCTGATGGTACTCACCCATGCACGTCAGGCCAGACATACACAACATCAATACTTCGCCAGCCACCCGTCGGATTACCAAATAGGATGGTCAAAATAACCATATTCACAGGTGAAGTCTCATTTTCAGAGAGACGGTACGAATAATAAGCCTTGGGTCTTCTCAATCTGCGCTGGAACAAAGGTTTCAGAACAAGTTCATCGAGGATCCTCCTAAGGAACCGGCATGCACAATAACCGCCCCAGTTCACCTTTGATTACTTGTATGAACGAACAGCCGCCAAGTAAATGTGATTGATTGATGCAGTCAAAACCTCCAAAACCATTAACGGTCCTTCTCTGCAGGATACTGGAGAGTATCATGAATTACGGACGTTCGGACAAGTCCATCTATGAAAGCCGGGGCGATATGATAGCACCTGGTTAATATGTTTGGCTTTCATAACACGCCTTCTGCTGTCAGGAAGTCGGCTTGTTTCTATGGTTAAGTACCCCAAGGCGAGACCAGAGAGGTTTGCTGCATCCACATCTCGCTCGGAGTCCATAAGGAGCGAATTGAACATGAATCGAAACATGTTTTTTTGCCTACACATAGACTTTGTCATACCGACATGTGGTGATAAGTCTTGCAGTTTTTTGTAAGGAGATTCATCGTTTTGTGGAGCATGATGCGTAGACAGTCTGAAATGGCACGTGGATCAAATGCGGACGGCTCCTAGAACTACAACCTAGGTGATCAAAATATAAGTTTTAATGCCAGTTGAACTAACAAACGCACCCATTCAACACAATCAACAGCAGCTTCAACTGCTGTCCTATCCTGAAGAAACTCGCAAAACAGCCTCTGCGGCTACTGCATGACCAAGTATAGGCATGGTACGAGACATTGCATCAGGAAACCGAGGAGAGCCTGGTAATGTCTAGGCGGAGTTGATATCTGATAAGCAGATAGCTGGCTAGCATATCTTGCATTATCATCCCTTCCAAGTCCATATAATTATTATTAAAGTTGATCAAAATTCCTCACATTTGCAGAGGATTGGGCATGGGCTACAGTGGGTTACAATGGGCCTGGAAGATAGTCAACTAGTCACATCAGCTTATCAAGTTCACCCAATTATTATTACAGTTGATCAAAATATTTCATGTTTGCAGTGGATTGGGCATGGGCTACAGTGGGTTATAATAGAGTCAACTAATTGCATCAGCTTATCTAGCTATGGCAATCAAGAGTGATCAGCTCAAAAATCTGAATTCTGGAGTCATACTGACATTGAAATAAGGCAAAGTAAAAAGTAAAAAATTTATTGTGTGACACAATTCTGAGTCCATAGGCTTAGTTTAGATGTCAAAAAATGTGTCAAGCGCAACTTGAACTTCCTATTGATGAGATCATAAAGCAATGGGTTATTATAAGAATATCTACTATGGAATACACATAAGATATAAAGATGTCAGTGGGGGGTGGGCAAAACTAGGAGGGAGGAGTGGGAGAGGACAGGGAGAGGGCAGGAGGTGGTGCAGCCATGCAGGAGGGTGGGGGTCACAGTAGGCAGGAGAGGCTGGGAAAGGGCAGGAGGGGGAGGGAGGGGGAAGGGGAAGGGGGGAGGGAGGAGGATGTGGGAGAGGGAAGGAGGCAGTGGAAGAGGAAAGGAGAGGGTCAGAGTGCAAGGGTGGAGGGAAGTTGATGGCGCTAGAGGGTGGTGTTAGAAAGGTGATCTAGCAGAAGAATTGGTTAGTAACTGATAGTAAAATAAGTTACTTACCTGCCCATGTATGCACAGCCTGCTAGTCATTGACAATGATTTTGGTGCTGGAAACAATGTTGAATTTGGAAGTTGTCAGGTTCCAGAAAGTTCGAGGTGCAATCTGGCGACTTCCGAGTTGTTTTCCTTCCTCGATGTTTTCAACATTGAGCAGACACCCTTGTCATTGCCATTGCTTGGGGAGTGGTTGCACAGTGTCCATTTCCAGTGACTAGGTGAGGAAAATTCAGTTCTTGATATAGCTTGATACCATCTAATTACTCTGCTAGATTGTTGACACTAGAAAACTGCCCTCCAGTGCTGTCAACCACCCCCAGGGCCCCATCCCTCTCCATCCCTCCTTTGCTCTCTCCATCCCTCCTGCATTCTCTCCCACCCTCCTGCATTCTCTCCCACCCTCCTGCATTCTCTCCCACCCTCCTGCATTCTCTCCCACCCCCTCCTTCCCTCCCCACCCTGACCCTGCCAAACCCTCTTCTTTCCTCCCCTGCCCTTTCCCAGGCTTTTCCAGCCTTCCACCTTCCCCCACCCTCCTGCACTGCCTCCTGCCCTCTCCTACCTGACTGGTTTTGCCCACCCTCACTACTCTATGACATCTTATAGCCTATGTGTATTCCATAGATTTATATTCTTATAATAATCTTTATGACCTCATCAATAAGATATAACTCTCAAAAATGAACTCCAAACTGTGAGCACCATTAAGTGACCCGACAGCTTTTGGCTTTCCCCATCTTGTCAAATATTCTCACAATTTTACCTAATTTTATTAGCCTAAAAAGGCGATTTAAAAAAAAACCATCAGCTATAGTCATGGCAACACTAATCCAGTGGGTCCACTGGGAGGCTGTGCCACTGTTTTTCAAAGTCCCATGACAAGGTATCCCATGCAAGATTGCCAGATATGGATTTGATGTCAGGTGATAGCCACATACAGCTGTTATGACCTCAAGACCCAAATCAATTTAGTTTTTGCAGAGTCACAATTGCCACAACCTTTTGACTTGATATCAACTCAAGCTCAACTCAAGGTCCACTAAGTAGCAGACCGTTCACATACATATCATCTTGTCCTCAGGCTGATGACAGACATTGTGGTCCTTCTATATGCAGCCAGTAGAATGTCAAACCAATTACCATTATGCAAATATTATTATAGTACATGGTAAACTACTAAATGGGAAAGGGGAAAATGAAAAATGCTCTCTGCCAAAAATCAGAGTCTGCAATCCTTCTCTCAACTTTCAACATCAGCATTTGGATTCTCCATCATCATCATTGTCAGTGTTCTTCCCCATTGTTGTCCTGTTGTCATTCATGTGGATAACATGGTTTTTTTAACAAAAAGACTATATAAGAGAATATACATCCTTGTTGTCTCCTAACCATCCATCATGGTCACATAGTATGTCATTGCCATGTGGTTGAAGGTGGGAGATGAACCATGTCAAATAAAGACAAAGAAGGGACTTAAAGAAAATTGTGCTGGGCAAGCTTATTAAGCAGCTTACCTGTGTGGCATGAAGTTGATATCTTTCTCTGGATATTTTGTGGGTATTTTGCCAGATCTCAGCAGGATGTTTATTCAAGACTTTTTGTCCTGGTCTTTAGGAAAGATCGAGCCAGGCCTCTCAAGGTACTAATTTCTAAGCTCTGCCAACATCAACAAACAAATGTCAAACTGACATTTTCCTGAGTTGGCAGTGTACTAGTGGTACTAGTCATGCCAGTCACTGGTCACTGGCACAGTACTAGCACTAGTAGTAGTAGTCATAATTGAAGTCCTCACTGCCATATGATTGAACACTGTAAAAGAGTATTCATCACTGCCTCTTTATCTATTCACATTGGCAAGGGCTGGGGGTTGCAGGATTGAAATCCCAAACTGGGGTTACTGTACTAATTTGTTCAATTCGCCGGTCACGTGTCACATGGATTTTTTTTGACACCAGATTTAATTTTTTTCTCAATTTTTCCGATTTATTGGGAGTTTTCACACAGTCACATGCCAGCGAATTGAATGAATTAGTACAGTACCTAGTTAGTCTGGCCATGAGGCTGGCTAAATTCTTTTTGGACCCCTCTGCATAGCCACCACATTTTTGTTCCATCATGGTGGAAATATCACAACTGTGACTGTGACCAGGACCATGACCACAACCACAATGGACACCGTTGGAAATTTCCAAATTGGATTTAGACTACATTATAAGGATAGAGTCAGTCTTATGACTACATTGCATTATATTCCTGAGACCAGCACATCATAATACTGTCATAACACAAGAGATGTCAAGTAGAACAACCTATCTAGCCATTCAACCCTGTTGAAAAAAAGTTTTTTATCCAAGGACCAAGTTGTTATTTTTCTCACAAATTCAGAAATCAATGAATTTAAGGCAATGTGACATCAGATCATCTCAATGAAAACTGAGAAGCTGACTTTCTCAAGTTTCTAGACAGTAGCGGGTAACCCGAGGGTTGGAACTTGTGTACCTGTGACAAAACCTGTACCCTGAGGGCAGGTATGGGTATTTGAAGTACTAGCTACCACTAAAGTAGGCAATACAAACAAACAACTTGAAAGAGGGGGTGAATCAGAATCTGGGAGAGGGACCATCCATGACTGGGCCTGTCAGATTAGGTGACTGGGCCTTCTCCAGCAGAAACTGGGCTCATTCTACAGAAGGAGTCATACTGAGTCATAGAAAGGTATATCAAATGGAGACTGCCAATGATGCCCCTCCCACTGGCATATGCCAAGCTGCAGCTGCTGACCTAGTGGGAGCAGTTTACAGTGGTGGAGTTGAAGTTGAAGCCCACACTCTCACTAGGCGCAAAAAGGCCTTTGGGGGTTACACAAATAAATTACCCATACAAAACAAAAGACTAAATTTAGGACTTGTAAAATATATATCTAAATACATTACTGAAGTTCATATTTCTCCACACCTTTTGAGAATTAGAAATAACTATCAAAAGGTCATATGTAGATCCAAAAAATTCCAAATTTTTCATATCTTGTGAAGAATCTGGAATCATATAGCAAATATCAATTTCTCAAATACTCTCATTTGGCATTTGGTATCATATTGAAGAATCTCCTAATCTGAATTTCTAAGCTTTTCAAAAATCTACTCCATTTGATTCTTTCAAGTCTCTCAAAGTCAATAAAATGTTTGAAATTTGAATTTGAATTCAGGAAACTCGAAAGGCAATCACACATTTAGTATTTGTAGAGTCCCAAATACATTAACCAGTAGTTGTCCAGTACTTGACTAGTACTTGACTAGTACTTGACTGGTACTGGCCCAGGACTTGACCAGGGACAAAACAAATCCCGAGTAATCCATCATAATGACATGATCGCTCAAACTGCTGTCAGTCCCTCGAGCTACGTTATCCGCTGGATCGAGTACACACAGGACGAAGGCGAAGTGAGACTACTTTGGCGTGCATGACAAGGATGGCGAGTTAACGAAAAAAAGAACCCAGCCAACGACCATCACCTCGACGCATACGAGACAACCTTGGCACAATGCGCATCGAGCTTCTCAACAAGCTCGCTCTATATTCTCTAACACATACTATTAGAAGCACGTTCGTCGATTTCTGCAAGAATCATTCCGGTGCCTGCATCTATCAAGAACAAGAAAACTGGTTGGACCAAATCTCTCGAATCCAATAAATCTCTGCCGAGTATGTCCCCTGCGGATCCTGCGACCCTGAGCGCGTATATTCAGAGGCTTCATCCTGGGCCAACAATGGACTATATGCCGATCAGCTGCTGCTCCGCATGTACGGTGCACAGAGCGGCACTCCGCAGCTGGATAACCAGGATGTGGTGTACCTGGACGATGCGTGGATACAGGAGCATGTGGCGTGTGTGTCACAGGAGTGCATACTGTTTGATATGAGTGTGCGTGGGGGTGGGAGGCCGTCAAAAGATGTGACGCATGAAGAGGTTGTGGAGGCGTGTAGGGCGGCGTTGATGCATGATTTTGTTAGGGACCTTCCGGAAGGTTACCTCACTCGGTTGGGTAATGGTGGCGATAGCCTGTCTGGTGGACAGATGCAGCACTTGGCTATCGCTCGTGCTAAATTGCCCGATCCTACTGTTCTTATTCTAGGTGAGTTTTTTTTTTTCCTTTTCTTTTCTCATCAATTTTGCTCGAGACTTTTTATTGGTTAGATGAAGCGACGTCTGCGCTGGACGCAACGTTGCGTGTGCTGGTCTTTGAGGCTATCAAACGCTGGCAAGCCAACAAGACCACTATCGTTTTCACGCATGACCTTTCACAGCACGACTCACGACTTTGTCTACGTCCTCAAGATCAGGAGCGTCGTGGATGGTGCGTTTCGGGCGATGATGCTGGCGCAGGCGACCACTCCGGGGCGACTGACATACCCACCATCAATGCGTTTGGCGGGATCGCCTTGAGCATCGCAGCGCTGGACGGGGTCTTTTTGGGGGTCAAACACTTTGTGTTGGAGACGGCTGCTATGAGCTGGGTGACGCATATCCGGAAGGTGTGTTACCAGCGCGTGCTGGCGCAGGATAAGCGGTGGTTCGACAAGAGCGAGAACAGCGCTATGCGTCCAGTGCAGGTGCTCGTGACGGACGGGGACGACGCTGGGTACTTGATTGCGGTTGTGCTGGGGCAGTGTTGCGTTGTGGGTGCGATGTTGGACGTGCTGCTTTGGGCACTTGTGAAGGGGTGGCAGTTGACGTTGGTTGCATTTGCGTTTGTGGTGTTTGCTGCTGTGATGGCGTTCCAGACGAGGTTGGTGGCGAGGTGTGAGTTGAGGAGGGGAACATGGGTAGGTCCTGCATTGTTGTTGTTAATGAAGGCGCTTTCTGATATTCGGGCTATTCGTTCCATGGCTTTTGAAAGCGTTTTTCGGAGTCAGTTTAATTTGGCTGCTAAGCGGGCATTGGCGATGGGTGTACGAGGAGCCTTGGTTGAAGGGTCGACGCATGGTGTTGCGAGCGCTTTGATCTATGTTGCGGAAGCGATGTTGTTTTACGTTGGCGCGACGCATGTTGCCCGGGGCACGTATACTTATCTGCAGACGGTGGAGGTGTTGAATTTGGAGGTGTTCACTGTTACTATTGGGTCCCAGTTGTTGTCTTGCGGTATGTCTTTTTCCCCCCTGCTCTTTTTTTTTCCGAACCCGTTTTTGATTTTTTTTTGGTCAAGCTCAAAGATTGCTAAATCGGTTCAAGCCATGCGGGATTTCAACGGTTTTTTGATGCTCTCTGGAGACTGATGAATCCAAGAGGACTCTTCGACCTCCACCGACTGGCGCTGTCACTTTCAGTGAAGTCTCCTCGTATCCCGAGTGGCCTGATGCCCCCGTTTTGAAGAACCTCTCCATGCACATGGCCGAGGGCAAATGTGTTGCTATCGTGGGTTCGTCTGAGTCTGCAAAATCCACTGTGGCGGCGTTGTTGCAGCGATTGTATGAGCCAGACTCGGGTGGCATCTTCATTGGACAATCAGAGCTCCGTCCGACGCAGGTGGATCGTCTGCGAGAACATGTGGCGGTTGTCAGCCAGCACCCGAATCTATTCGATGCGAGCATCTCGGAAGGCATCGCCTATGGGAGCAAGGGTCTCTCCGAGCAGGATATCCGCTGGGCTGCCAAGGCTGTGAATGTTGATGAGTTTATCGAGGCTCTGCCGGAGGGATACGATATGAAGGTCGGGGAGAATGCGTCGCTGATATCGGGTGGAGAGGCCCAGCGGATGCAGATTGCGTGAGCGCTGGCGATATCCGCGACCATATCAGCGTTCCTATGGGAGCATTATATCTATCCCAGATCATGAATTACATTGACCGGCAGTACAGCGACCGGACGGCGGACGCCTAGTGGCACGTTGAAAAGGGGCAGCACACCCCTCCAGCGCCATTGGGAATTGAGGAAAGTCAACGTCAACCAAGCTCCAAAGCCTGAACTACCGATGAATGTATATTCCCCTGAACTCGTGCAGGAAGTTTTCACATCACTCAGTGCGAAAGAAGTGATGATGCTGCCCAACGTTGGTGGATCAATTCAGACTTTTCGTTCAATTATGCTAAAACACTTGACAGATACCAGACTATTGCCTTCTGACAACCCTCGTCAAACGATGCTTCATTTTGTATGTACATGCGGTACCAGGCACACTCTTGTTAATTGAAAACTCACAGGAAATGGTGTTTATTTGGCCCAATCTACGAGATCATCATCTGTCCTCTACAATTAGGATAGCAAATCCAGTAGCACCAGTAGGGTGGCTTACTCCATGTATTGCCCGCCACTTGACATTCCCCTAGATCAAGATATTGATGTTGACGAGCTCTCCTGTTGACGAACAGATCTCCACTGCCAAACGACCAAGGGAATATTAATATTATGAATTACCCGACATCGTGTACCGTTCGATTACCCGAATGGTTTTCCCTGTGCCCCTGTAGTTGTCCAGGTCCGCAAGACAACAGAGATGGTGAGCAGTTTCATCTTCCACACTAGTCCCCAAAAAAGTGGACGACCAGAGATGACGCGATTCCCATGGTCAAGCGGGATGCTTGAGTCGTGGAGGATTCAGCTTAAACTTTTAGCAGTTCTCGATGATTGAAATCCAGATGTCTATTTGAAACTATGTACTCCGTTGACTCGTACCACCGATCCCTCATACCTCGCAGTCAACATCGCCATCCGCTACTAAGGAAATTGGTAGTGGGGGGTGTATTAGAAGCTGGAGCAGGAGCATGTGCAATCATTCCGATCAAGGTGGTTTACATTTGTCTGGTAGCATCGAAGACAAGAATGGGGATTGGATATGGTCGGTAGCGATGCAGAACTTGACTCCTCTCTGTCCAACAAGGCCTGAGCAGTTCATGAGATGACATTGCTAGCAGTGTCGTCATTCCTAGACCTTCCAGACACACTTCGTCGTTGCGGATGGGGTGTTCACATCACAATTTGGAGAGATCTGCTTGTGCCATAATTGCTATCATTCTACACATGACACCTATTCATAAGTAATCGTAATAACCGCCTCTGTCATCCAGCTCAGGCTCATCTACTGGCACCACATGATGGGTAATAGCGTCAAACGATGACCAATGAAGGTTATTTTGTGTTCTTGCAAGGTCCAAAATGAATGGTTGGATGGAAGAACACAACAAGTAGATAAGGATCCCAAAGGATAGCTGATAGACAAGAAATCGAGAGCAGAAAGAAGTGGACTGAGTAGAATTCTTGGTATTATCAAGGCGATGAACCTATCGCAGGAGGAAAGACGTGAACAGTGTCAGGATATATACCAAGGCACAGATACGTACGTAATTGCACCAGACGACAATTCTCGTGTCTGATCCTTTTCCAACGAATGCTCCAACAATGTAGTCAACCTTTCGGTTGGGAATGCTCACAGCCTGTAGCAAAGCAGAAGGTAACCCCGTCGATATTCCAAGCAAAATCACCAGCCAACTTACGTCAACAGCCCCAACTAAGCTATTTGATGCTTTGGGATAGAATGTAAGCCGTTGAGAAAGAAGAGAGGAGGAAAATCGTACAGGGATTCTGAAGAGTGGCAATGACGGTAGTATTGTGTGCATCCAGAACAAGAATTCTCCCATCCCCCGTGGGTGAAATTAAGTGAGTCCCTGACTTGAACTGTGCAAGGCCTTGACTTGCGCGTGTGTTAGTGTCATACCGTGCAGCGTGCGTCCAGGTGAGATCTGGAAGGCTGTACACATCGAGGCTGCTCTGCAAGTTGAATACGGCCAGCTGTTTACTGCGCGCCAACACCAAAGCATTACCTCTATTCACGCATAAGCTGTCAGTGTAACAAGGTAGCGGTAATCAATTGATCTGACATGAAGTGGCAGCCAAGGCTGTCGCCGTTGGCAGGGTCGGGACCTTCTTCTTGACTCAAAACCTTTCTAATTAGTAGTTTCCAGGGTTGAATCGAAAAATGTTTCCTAACAAGGACGCGAATTACGATCGAAGTAGTCATAGCGACGTACACAGACTTACACGATCGCTTTCTCAAGGTATGTGATGATAAGCTCGGTGCCATCATTCGTGAACCCAACGAAACACGGCACAGAATATTCAGATGTTTGGTCTCCCACCGGGTGTTGATGAAGCTCGCCTGAAGATGAATCAGCGTGAACCATGCATCACCTGCCCGAAATCTTACCATTTGGATTGACGTTCCATAACCTGATGCCATGTTTCCCCTCACCCACAGATGCAAGACAGCGTGTAACTGGGCAAAAATCCATAGATTCAACAGGAATTTGCAAGATGCCGTCCCCGTGAGCTTCAACATCGCAAACATGAGAAATTCGTCTCTGTTGAAGAAGTTGAGCATATACAACAAGAGTTTCGAGAGGCCAGACCCACCGTTTCGTTGTGAACGGAATAAACAACAATCTTGCCTTGCGTCGTACCCAAGGCAATAATGTTATCGGCGATCCAGCAGAGTTCGGATATGCCGCCATGTTCGTTAAGGAGACGCGGGGATTGCTGGGGAAAAATGGAAGAAGACAACAGATCAAAAAGCAGGAGACAACCGGATTCATCTGAACATGCAGTGAGTCGCAATACACAATACACAATCAGACAGATAGCATACCTGCCGCAGCTAGCAAATCACCAGATGGCTGTATCTTCAGAGACGTTACAGTGTTTTGGTGATTGGTTCGTAGAACCTTGTGGAGTACAAAGCTGGGATGGTTATCCTGATTGAATGTGACCGGAACGTGAGTGGCCGGGGCTATGGAGAACAATCCTCACCGTCGTTCCTCTACGGAGTTTTCTCAATAAAAATTGTCTCATCGCGAATTCGGGTTCTGTGTTTGCAGCTTGGAAGCGAAGATGTTATGTGTCGAGATCAAGATCATTTTGTCCCCACTTGCTTTGTTATAATAAATCTTGCTTTGTTCGGGATCTGTATCCGAGCAAATCGCTCTGGCACAGACTTGATAGCCATGAGGCGGTGTCTGCCATCGACGATGGAACAAAGAAGAGGTCCGAGGCTTTGGCGCCTTGAGGATCAATATCCTTCCCTGTATTCGACATGCGGATCTGGATCCGGATGCGCAAGCGAAATCTGCGCGCTGAAAGCTGACCAAGGCCGTAATTTATGTGAGCTATGATGGATGTACAATGACAATGTACAATTAGGATTTTGGATAGGTCGCATTACTCAAAAAAGTAGCTATCATATCCCGGGACGGCCAATCGTTCTCATATCTTGTTAGGATGGGAAATTTCTCTCTAGCCTGATCACCAAGTTACGTCGAAACGTCCAACTAAGGAATCTCGGCTCACTCACTTCAATTTTTATTTTGTCAATGGTTGACGGTGGTTGTTTTGAAATAGGAGAACCACGTATTAGGGATCGGTTGTCAACGTAGTAGCGAATTCGAGCTTGGATAAATTTCTGTTATCGTGAAGTTGATGGCGGCTTCCGAAACCTGGGTACATCACCTGTAGACTCAAATAGACGTCTGGATTCCAATCGTTGAGAACTGCTTTTAAGCTGTAGCCTCCACGACTCAAGCATCCCACTTGCCCACGGGGCTTGGGAATGATTTTTCTAATCACGTCATCTCTGTGGTCGTCTATTTTTCGGGCACCAGTAGAAAGATGATCTCGCGATTTAGACCAACCACTCACCATCACTGTTATCTTGCGGACCTGTGCAACTAAAGGACACAGGGAAAACCATTCGGGTAATGACTGGGGTGCGATCCAGGCTCATAGGATATACAGTTCTCAGGGAGTGCATTCGAGCGAGATTCATTTACAGTCCGTCGAAATTGGACTAGTTTGTGCGGGATTTAGACCGAGATGTGACAATAGGTAATGCAAGAACTCACCCTGAAAATACAGGTTGAAAGAAACAAAGGTTCAAGTCAGTGGCGCTGTGGATTTATTATGGTGCGGCTCTGCCAGTGGCACTCACCAGTACTCATATTCTTCCGTTGTTGCATAATGCCGAGAATCCCGCTTCTCAGAAGACACAGTCGAGGGACGGCCTTGCACCAGAGGGTCGCGAAGTCAATCCAGTTACATTACCCCCAGCCAAGCGCGCATGGTCCCCACGTTCAATCTTTGGGCTGGAACCGCCATAGCTGACTTTACCGTTGCTAGAACTATTGCCAACAAACTGCCCAGACCAAGGTCAAACACAGAGTAACATGAAAAGTGCGGAGAATCCATTTCCGCTCGTTCCCTCCCATGCAGGTTCTTCTCAGAACCCAGAGCAGACGGGTATCAGAAAACCAGGGGAATCTGGAAGCGCGTCCTCTATCCGACTCCAGTCCTGGCTTGATTGGCGTCCTGAAGATTATGCAGCCATCCGGGTTCGTCCCACTTTCTTACCCTTCATTGAGTGGCTAATCGTCTTCTGAATCAGACTTACATCAATCAGCTATCCAATGAGCACTTAGATACGGACCTACCTTTCCACAGACAGCCCGATCTAGGTAAAATCGACGTGGTTTCGACATTGGTAAGATATCACAAGTTGCATTATTGAATTTCTTCTAATCCACCCATGCGAGTCCAGGCCTCCGAGAGATACCCCATTTTGCTGTCGTATCACAAGGATTGGCTCCTTCGAGAATTTGTAAGACGGTGCTTGAAAAATACTTCGGCGAAAAGGAGTCGCAAGAGGGCTCGGGGATCGTAGTAGAACTTTACCTTACTGTAGTTGTAATCGTTTCGTGCAGGGTCTCTTGATACAGGAATCCGCCATCCACCATAGTGCAAATATTGTTATGATGGGATCATTTGACCCTACGATATCCTACCACTCTCTATGAAATGATGAAAGGTAAATGTTAAATATGTGCAGGAAGAAGGGTCTTGGGATCGTAGCGCACCGAGCCAGATGAGATGGGATCCATTAGAGGATGTCGTAGATCGGTTGCGTCACTATTTTCAATACGTGATACAAGGGCGGGCGCTAACGGTGGGAAAAACATCAATTTGAAGCTGGTAGCGTGCGGAGGCCGAGAACTAAGAGAATCGATCGATGTAAGCAGGTCGGTGGAAGATTTTGGGAGATTTCGAACGTAGGTGCAAACACCACTCTGCTCTTGGTCAAAGTGCAAAGCTCAGTCCCGGGGGACTTCTTTACCTTAGTAAATTAGCATTCTCTGATCAGCTGAATTTCCAGCCCACCTTTCCAAAGACACTCCAGTGATGAGCGCTTAATGAGCCCCGAAGCCGTGTGCTGGTCGGATCCACCAGAGTGAACTCATCGCATTCTAATAGCAGCCATCACTTGACCTAGATTCAAGAATCTATTTGAAACGTCAACGGAGTCCCTCTATGGAGAGGATATGTGCTTTGTGCGAGGTTTGGCTTTGTACCTGTGCGAGAAAGGACGGGCTTCGGAGTTTGTATGTGGTCCGAGTCTGTGTCGATCCCCTCAAAGTCACCACAATCGTTCACATCATGTCTCAGTCAACAGCGGACAAATTACGAGCCATTAGGGAAAAGCGGAATGCGAGTAGGTGACATATCTAATTTGCGGCACTTTGAATCCTAGAACCGCACATTGTTATAGACGCCAAGAATAAAGACGCACCGACATTGTCTACTCCTGCAAAGATACGTGCATCCCGCAACAAAAGAGATGCAAAACTACTTGGAGACTCGGCCCCTGCAGAATCTTCGCAGAACGATCGTATTCCATCAGTAACTCCCTCGCTTGAGGATCCATTAACCGACAATATACAGGCGTCGAAAATCTCTAATCCAGTCCAAGGAACTGACCCAGGGCCCAATCTCGGTTTATCGCCAAAGCCATATGATTGTTGTGAGTATTTATTTATTTATGTCGTTCGAGCTGTGCTTTATATATTCGCCCAGCTAGATATTTTAATCAAGACCTCTCGGCGATACAGCCGTCCTGCCTGCTACCGGCGTTCGAATCATTACTGCAAAATCTTTTCAAGGGAGCGTCACATTCTGGAACCGGAGTGTCACTCACTGTGGCCAAAGCCACGGAACGTGCATCACTTTCGCGAGTGCGGGGACACGCTGGCCTTACAAACCGGGATGAAGCTCTAATTCGAAACATGTCCACCGATATTCGTACCATTTACCGAATCTTCGATCTTGAACCCGATTTCACTGTATTCGCAGCATGTACTCGGGCAAAATGTTGTGCAACATATGCACCGACTCTCGACAAATCTTCTGGAGTCACTCAATATCCCCTGCATTGCACGCGTGAAAAATTTGGACGCACCTGTGGCTCTCCCCTCACCAAGCAACGTGTTGATAATGGACGCAGTGTTCCCAGTCCTCTTCAGCCATTCTCGTACCATCACCTTAACGATCACATTGCGTCGATGCTCTCACAACCCGGGGTTGAGGAAGCTATTCAGCAGCACCGACGCAGTGGCGTGCTGGAGCAAGAGCTCTTGGACATCATTGGTTCGCCAGCTCTCACACAGCTCCGGGATTCAAGTGGTCTACCTTTTCTTCGCGCTTGTGGGACAGAACTGAGGCTTGTATGGTCACTTTGCGTGGACTGGTTCAATCCGTACCAAAACAAGATAGCCGGGAAAAAGGTCTCCATGGGTGTGATATCCATGATTTGTCTTAGTCTACCCCCTGAATTACGGCTTTTAGAGGAAAATATTTACATTGTGGGGGTTATTCCAGGACCACAGGAACCATCTGTTGATGCCGTAAATGAATTCATCAACCCTCTTGTAGATGACCTGCAGGTTGCTTACGATCCTGGCGTTCACTTGTCACAAACCCATGATTTTCCTGCTGGACGAGACACTCGCACCGCCGTTGTATCTCTAATTGCTGATACTATGGCTTCGAAGAAAGTGTCTGGTCACTGTGGTCATCGTGGAAAATATTTCTGCTCACGTTGCCACCTGCCTCTCCACGAGATCGATAATCTTGACATGACAACTTGGCCACGAGGCCTTACACGAGAAGAATATGAGGAGCTTGCTAATAATTGGCTCAATGCATCATCAATAACAAAACAAAACAAATTGGTGACGAACCATGGTATTCGTTGGTCGAGTCTACTCCGGTTACCGTACTTTCAACCATCACGGTTTATAATCACTGAAGGAATGCATGTTGTTCTGCTAAACAACATCCCTCACCATTGTCGTGATTTGCTGGGATTAAATTTTGATGATCTTCCAGACGGTGAAGATGAAATCCACCCCCATGTCATGGAACGCGCTCGAAAGATTCTTAGTCGGAAGCCAAAATCATTAAAATCCCTTTCAATGAATGTGCTTAATGCTTTGTGCCTTGAGCAAAACATAACCATCCCTCGCCCGACTAAAGGCTGCAGATGGAAGTGTGAATATATCTCCGCATTATTGGTAAGTGGTACTAAACTACATGAGATGTGTACTTATCCGATATTAGGGTGATATTAACCCAGAGCAAGCACTGGCAGTCGATCATGACCACGACCTTGACATTGCCCACCTATTTGATGACACTGTCAGCGGTGCTGATAATTCCGTTACTACTTCTAAGGATGCTGCAAGTCCTACTTGCAACTTCGTTGCCAGCACCTTTCATTACCAAACAAGTGCTCGAAGAGATTAGAAAAACAATTGAGACTACCATACGGCCTTCATGGCAAGCTACGCCTCCTACAGATTTCGGATGTGTTCAACACGGGAAATTGAAAGCGGACCAATGGAGAACAACACTCGAATTTGATATTCCTGTGACACTCGTGAAGGCTTTATCCAGTAAGAAAAGCACCGGCAACATTGATTACGACAAACGTGCACGACGCATTGTAGACCACACTTTAGACTTGGCAATGGCCATGGCATGGGGACTGTCGAGGCGCACCTCGAAACACCATGCGGAGCGATATACATTTTATATGAAATGTTATCTTCACGGCATCCTAGAGCTTTACCCCGAATACAAGCTTAAACCTAACCATCACTATTCCCTACACATTGGTGATATTCTTATAGACTTTGGGCCGCAGCATGGCACATGGTCCTTTCCTCTCGAGCGCCTCATTGGACTGTTGCAAAGATTGAATACCAATTTTAAAATTGGTAAGAACCAGAATGCAAACCTGGTTTCAATTCACTGACCATCTTATTCAGGTGAAATGGAGGCAACGGTCATGACTACTTTTTGGAGAAGGTCGAGATTGTTGCATTTCTTGTCAACTCGCCGTTGTCCATCATTCCTCCTGGAAGCATGGGCATTAGTTCGGGACCGCCTGCACCATGATAATTTGGATTCATCAGTATCATTTAAATTTAAATCTCCTCAGACAGAGGTCAAGACCGATGCTTCAAATCTCCATGTTTTGGATGCTGACATTAATCGAGCTTTTACTGCAGCCCTATGGGGGAATGTTGCTGAAGCACTTGTTACTCCACGCGAAGTGTTTCTGCTCCATCAATATGGCCAGGATGGCGTCATGTATTCTACATCCCGCCAGCACAGCCTCGTGTACTTCAATTCTAGCAGCTGCGATAGATCCGAGTTGAAACCGGCTCAAATACGCACCATCTTTGCTCACAAACGCCGAAACAACAAACACGAAGTAATTCAGGAAGTTTTTTTCGCTGTCCACGAATACGTACCATTCGACAAGAACCCTTTCGCTCTCTACCCAGACTTTCGAGCCGCGATTTTTCACCGTGAACCACATCATGAAGTTCAAGTTATTCACGCTACCCGGAGTCGTTGTCACGCTAATCAGCTACGATGGGATGAGGATCTGGTCGTAATGCATCCAATTGACAGGGTAATATTGCCTTGCCTTGCAATGCTTCCTTGATAATTGACCATGTATTATAGAACTACTAGATCCTCCGTTGAGGTTGTGCTGATTCAATTTCCTTGTCCTTACCCACGCTCCATAACATCTCGAATGACAGGGGAATGACAGGGGGTTGATGACTAGTACTGGCAGTAGTTTACATTAGGGTATCATATTCGCAATGTGCCAATTTTGGGGAGGGGAGATATTATTATAGACAAGCACAGTTGACGGTGGTGAATGACAACAACAAACTCCATCAGCAAAACTGGATTTACGGTCATAGCAAATGGTCATTTCCATATAAGTCATAGCACTATCATAGCACTCATAGCAATCACCTCCCCTATACATCGCTACACAGCACTGTAGAGCTTAGGCGCCACCTACATTTCACACTGCATAGCTTAGGTGGCACCTACACTTCGCTCTAAGGATCGTACTCTCACTATGAGGGACTCGATAGCTGGATTCTCCATAAGGAATGTCCAGCCAAAGTTGTTATCGCCACTAGCCTGCCCCCGCCCCCCCTGCATTCCAACTTGAAGCTCGACCGCCATTTGTGTCCACGTCCGCGTTGACAACGACTTCATTAACCACTTTCTCGCAAACACCGTGACCAGTATTACATAGAGACGCGTCCGACGCTGGCTGAATTAGATGTGCTGCGTGTTGAATCCTCCCCCCTCTCTCTCATCTTGCATGCAGGCTTCAACTTGAAAACTGACAACATTCCTGATCGCAAACGTTCTGCCCAACGCATGGCTTTACTGGTAAAGTTTTAGTTTTTTTTTCTCGTACATTCAGACCACTAGTAGCCGTTCTCTACATCATCCTGACGCCTGCTGCTACTTCGGCACAAATCCATATTTCCAGAGCTCATTTCCAGGACGTGGAGAAGATGAGCAGCGTGGTGGGTACATGGGATGACGAGAGGGGGTTTTTACTGGTATGGAGGTGCACGGTATTTGGGTACATGGTATTTGAGTCAATATTATGAATTCCACTGTAATAATATCTCGGAAAGGCTGCAGACAATGATTAATTAAGCCAAAGGAAGGCATACAAATGATACATACTCATATGTGCACACCTTTCCACCCAAAAAATCCGAGACAAACTGTGCATGCTCAAGCGCCTTGCCGCGATTATTTCTCTTGACGGCGGTGGTCATAGGCGCCTGCTGCTGCCGTTGTGCTTCGTTGTCGCCACGCCCCACTGTTGCCGTTGCTATCTCTAGTTGTCGTGATTGCCATCGTCGTCCTGGTCCTCGTGAAAATCTCATGCAGCACGTTGCATAATACGTATGGTAGTCTGGGTCGTAGGCTCACTGTAATATGATGTGAGCGGCGATGGTGCTAGCGGTACATAAATTGTATAACTACAGACCTTGAGATCTACGAAATGCTTGAATAATTATAGAGTTTTCTGTTCAAAAGGGTGGGCTGCGCCATCGCCTTCTAAAATAGCCAAGACAAAGAAATCAGCCAAAGACAATAGAAACAAATGCACAGAGCAAGTTGCAGATAAAACGGCAAGAAATGGAGGCACTAAAGTATGTCACGACTTCCCGATCTCCCTCCTATCGTTTATTACATGTATTTCTTATCCTTCGCATCCACACAGAGCCTACCGATCACGCCCTTGCCGGTGTCCACCTTCGGATCGACCACCGTCATAGCCAAAACCTTGCCGTGCGGTTTACCGTTCTTCTGGACAACTACGCTGTACCTCCTGTCTACGCAGAACCTGCCTTGGTCGATATGAAACCCAAGTCGTTGGTCGAGTTCTGACGTTCAAGAGGGTAAGATACAGCGGCCCATGCCATTTTTGGTACCTTTAAGTAACTTCTCCGGGTTTCCATCCAACAGACAATACTTGAAAAATGAAAGTAGCGCTTTCTTTAAAAGTGTAAGTATCAAGTAAAGTAAGTAAACGTATTGTTCCTACCTTAATACTTAAAGATTTCGGTTTCCTGTAGTTTTGGTAATGAAAAATAAGGTAAAAAAAACAGGTAAGGAAAACAACTTACTCAAGTCTGGTGTTGACTCTTGCTGAAGATATCAAGAGTGTACAAAAGTCTGAAAAAGGGCTCTTAACAATAACAAACAAACAAAACTCAACTTTGACAAACCTCGGCTTGCCCACCCATAAACACTTAGCAATGTAGTGGGGGAATCTTTGGGTAGCAGGCGCCTAAAGTGTCCCACTCATTGAAATTCTTCCCGAATTGGTTGAATCACGTTCCAGAAGGTGGTGACGGGTAGGATGAGGGAGAGGACGATATTTTATGGAATTCCCCCAACCGCCATACCTCCTGCACGAAGATGAACCTTCGCATGCGAGTGTCAGTATTCTGGCTAGAGCACCAAATTCAAATATTGAACATTACTGCAATATTCCCAGCCATACAGGAAGCATCGGCAGGTGGCCAATTGCATGGGTCGACTTGTTATAAATTCTCTCACATCGGCATGATGAGGTAGGCGACGTTTAATGTATTAGTTCTGCATTGTGTGACAGAGGTTTCGTATCCCGCATAACATTGGGAATGTGTATGAGAGCCTAAGACATGGCATCAACATCAAGTGGTCCACCAGATGTGTGGGACCATTTTGAGGGCATTTTCAATGGAGGGACTGATTCTTGATGCCAGTGGGAGTTTGCTCATGTAGCAAGTATCCTTCGAGAACTTTATAAATTTTTTCTATGTTCACGACGATATAGATTCTTTTTTCAGCAACCAGAATGGAAATTGGAAATTGGAATAATTTACAATGTTTACAAGGGATCGTCGACTGTACATCAATCCAAACAAATGGCTAACTGCCCACTCCGTGTATCCACGCAGTGCATAACTGTGAAATGCTGTCAGCGGTGGTGCCGCCAGAAAAAAAAAACTCACCACCATCTGTTTTTACAACCACATGCTCCAGATTAGGAGGGACATTTTCAGGCGGCAAGACTTCCTTAAGACTAGTCTTACTTATGACCCAACGAACACGAGAAACATTGAAGTTAGCAACCTCAAGATTTCTTTCAGCTTGTTTTGCTTTCATGTTGCAAAGTTCAGTGTGCAGCTTCGCTTCCCGCAATTTGGAATCAGCGAGATCCCTTTCAAGCTGTAAAGTATCCCGTTTACTAGTTGCAGATTTGAGCATGTCTAATGCATCTTCCCGACTTTCTGGAACGGGGATGGTCTGGGAATCAAATTAAGGGCACAGATTAGAGCAATTAACTAGTGGGGTGTGGGCCATTGCTTTGCATGGCAAGTTACTCGTCCCTTCTTTTAGCAAGAGAACACATATTAAGATTGAGCATATATAAACAGTACAGCATTATTACCATTATATGACAATAAATTAATATTTGAAAAGTCATCTATATCACCTTCATTAATACAAATTGATCTGGTTGATATACCATCATGAAACCATACCATACTGTTGATGAATATGCGGGCAGTAAAATGTGCATCACCAAAGTACACAATTCCTCTCAATGTGTAAGCAGTGGATATGTCATCAATTGACAAGTTTATAACTTGACTAATTATTAAATTCTCAATAGAGTCAACTGTAAACATGATTAGAGGTGGAATTTTGTTAAATGCAATAAATTTAGTAATCTCTCCCCAACACAATTGACATTTGTGCCGTTGTCTATTAACTATGATTTGAGCAAGACATGTTGAGATTGTTCCAGAAAATGAATATGAACAATGAAAGATGGCGTCACATCTATCATTTTCCAGAATGGTTATGTTTTCACAATTGATACATTTAAGACAAGTTGAAGTCATTGGTTCATTTGCTTTCATTATATAATGGGCCAAATCACTTATGGCAATGCCAACTTGACCATAAGGAAATATTTCGGGTTTATCTTGATGCAATAAATGTCTGATTGTATTTCTAACTGTTTCTAAATCTGTTGTGTGATTCTTGGATCGTTTGAATCCTAAGCTTAAAATCTTTAATATTTCATTGATGCTATTGAATCTTTTTTTCCAACTTGGGGGATCTTCATTCCATATTGCTAGTAATATTGTAAAGAGTGAATCATAAGCACAGCTCCAATCTTGCGCATCCCATATAAACCCTTTTAGTTCATTTAATTCAATAGTACTTGTTTTTCGTCTTTTTTTCACTATGGAAGATGAACTTACAACTTGTTGTAATTTTCGTTTTTTATTTTGCAATACATTGGCCGTCGAATTTTTATGAGTGACAGTGATTGGAACAGTTCCTTTTGCAGGAACAAAGTTGAGGTTTCTGAAATCTGCCTTTTGATTTTTGTTCATAGGTTTAATTAATTGCCATGGAGAGGGCTGTGTTGTGTATTGATTTAGTTGCTCCGTGGCTTTCCATGCGATAGCATGATGAATGTTTTTTGGAATATATGACTTTCCTTTCCATTTTCTAAATTGATCAATGATAGAATTTCGCTGATCTCCCTTGACATGGTCTGGTAAGAGTCCTTGATATTTCAGTTTGGTAATCTCATCAAGCAGTTCTAATTCTCTGAATTCCTGCCTGAGATATCCAGAAGCACCCCCAGTAATTACTTTAGGATCAAAGCCTTGCATGATGATAGTTCCTGCTGCAGAAGCACTTCTTGATAAGCAAGTATAATAGGATTGGTGGTTTCTACAACTACTGAGGTCAACTACATTGTTAGGACGAGTACGTCCTTGACATGCATAATCAGTCATTGCAAAATTAGGTAGTACCAACACTTGTTCTCTTGACAAAGATATCACATCATCATTGGGTAATGAGCACATGGTGGAAGTGACATGTTTTGTAATCGGCACAACATTTTCAGGAAGTCCTTCTATGTTAATTTTTTTTGGAGGATTCAATAATCTGACAAATAAAGTGTCCAGTACAGTTTGTTGCTCAGGACCTATTGCACTCTGCCAACCCACAACTATGCCCTCTGCTCCTTTGGTAATGCAGCACTCTGTTGCATCATTGTTCCTCAGCATCACTGGCATGCCTACACATAAGTCCAATCTTCCTGGTATATGATCAGAGGATGATGCATGTGGTTGGCTCCAAAGTAGCTTTTGGAGTGAAGGTTCCAATATCTTTGTGTGTCGAATAGGATCCAAAATTGTTGACATGTGATGAGATTTTCTTTTGCTATTGGAACTAGTAGGATCATTCCATCTGTCTATGGAATAGAATGATGTTAATGGTCTCCTATTTTCAGCAGCAAAACGTTGAATACCAAGTTCATTGATTTTGTCTTTTTGTGCATTCAATGCAGTTATAACTGACACATTCCTGAATTTCTTTTGGGCTAATTTTGGATCATTTGGACCTTTTCCTGCAACACGAGTACGAAGAAATGCAATATCTTTGGGAGTACATGCTTTGTATCTCATGTTTTCCAAAGCAAGCCTCAGTTGGACATCTTCTTCTGACTGATTGGTTTGTCTCATATTTTCACGTAATATAACAACTGTTGTTATTTGATGCCAAAGAGCTTTGCCTATAGCCGCTTCCTGATTTGCTATAGTTTGACTGGAATTGATTTGGACACCAACGGTTCCAGAGTATAAAGGAGCACCACTCATAGCTGGTGGAAGTTGGCCAAAATCTCCTGCAAATATCATATTAATGCCACCAAAGGGTTCATCATAAACACCACGTGCTTTTGCACACTGAGCACTGATTTTATACATATCTCTGCAAGATAACATTGACACCTCATCAATGAAAATGTAATCCACACCATCAAGATTGGCACGTACTTGTGCAAGGGAACGAGATGATCCTCCCTGATTAATTCCAAGAATGGAGTGATATGTGGATCCATTTACAAGGGCAGCAGCACCACCGGTTGGTGCAAGAACCACAAATCGATGATTTTCGTTGTGTTTACCAAAAAAACTAGTCAATGCTTTGATGACTTGTGATTTCCCTGTGCCTGCCATCCCACCAAGATACATGCGTAGCTTATCAGAACCGTTAATCAAGGTAGAGTGATTCGCAATGATATGAAATGCTCTCTTTTGGTCAGTGTTCAACTTGTAATCATTGATAGTTACATCAATAAGATGACGATCAGCTCTGTTTGCAGGAATAAACATATGGTTGATGTATGCTGCATCCACTATCTTGACATCATTATATTGAAAATTTCCCAATTTATTTATGGTTGCTGTGTTTGTTGGTAAATTTTTATTTCTGTCATCGATGATTTCCTTTTTCTTTGCAAGGACTGCAGTTCTCCACAATTTTGCTGATTGTACTACAGGTGGTTCTATAGGTATCAACGGTCCTATATCTGGGGTACCATCAATACAATCATCGAGCCACCCTGACCTTTTCAAAGTTCTTTCAGCTATCAGCATTTGATCTTTCCTTTTTTGTCCTTTTTGACCAAGTTTCAGGAGTATTTCCGTGTCATTATTGTCTTCATCAATATTGTTGTTGAAGTCGTCGCCATTAAATGCAAATTCAGCATTGTGCATGTCATCCAGTTCATCAAGACCGTTTGAGGTCGCCCATGAATACCTTATATTTGCAGTATTATTCTTCTGACGTTTAGCAGAGAAATCATCTCTTGCATCCAAACATTCATACCGCAGACCAAAGTATTTCATGATCTCTAGTTCTTTTTTAGAAAACTCGTGGTCTATAAAAGCATTATCCCATGTTTGTAATTTACTTTTGAGTTCTTTGCCACTTCTCCATGGCTTGAAAAACGTTAACATTGTACAACAATAATATTCTCGATCACCACGGTCAGCCCTTGGCAAAGTGTTCGGAATAAAATTAGGAACTATGAAAGGATCATTCCCTTTCATTTTGGCATGGTGGGTAAGATATTGTCAATTTATTAAGATCAACTTCATTTGTTTTATCAGCTATTTCTGTGCCTGCATGTCTATTCAAACTATCAGGTTTTGGAATTTCATCTATCTCCATGAGTGTATCATTATCAACGACATCAGACAAGTTGTCATCACTGGAATAGTCAACATTAGTAGGTTCAGTGCAAGAGTCAGACAAATCATCACAGCCTAGATTGTCAAAAATTTGGTTTTGCACTGGTTCTTTTCTGGCCCTTTTGGTCTTTGTTTTGGTGCGTCTTTTCTTTGGTTCCATAGTGGCAAGACGTATCCAGTCATACAGTGATACATTATCATACAAGGCGGGTCTGAACATATAATTATTTACTTTGGAAAGTCCAATGTATGCACCATTATTCTTACCAATAACAACCTTTTGTGCATTATTTTGGTCTTCACATATATTAGGAATTTCTTCATCAGACCATGCACCGATAACCTCTTTAACATAAGATCTCCAAAAGAATGGCACGAATTTATGACTGGTGTAGTGATCAGGATTTCCAAGGACATATAATGAAGCCATTGGAGCACCAATTTCCATTTTGGAGGTGAGTGAATTGACTATTTGTGTAAACAGCTTTCTGACTTTGTCTTTTCTTTTCAGGTCGCCACCAATCATTTCGGAATTCTTATCAAAAATACTTTTTATCACTTCAAAAATGCTATAGGTCTTCAAGGAGAATTTTGTAATATAATCTGTTATGTATGCAACTATGGCCTTTATAGCAGTACCTGATAATAAGCTGGTCACATCAGAATTGCATCGTAGCATATATGTAACTTCAGGTGTCACCGTGTTCATCCAAGGTTCACCATGCTTGAGGTTGAGAGCACCAGTGTTAGGTTCTACAAAAGTTTGTTGAAAGATATCACGGGGAAATCGTCGTTTACATTCACCTTTCGAATTAAGACAGTATGGCTTTTTTTTGCCATCATGCCTGTTATGTACATTTAATCGCAATAAAAGATCATCTACAACATCTTGAAACCTTTGCCACCATGTTGATCTTTTGTTGTGATATTGACAATTCATGGAACAATTATATGATGGTGGATCTGGCATGACACATGTTGGTGGTTGATATTCAGGTTTCGACATTGTCTGTTCCATTTTCTGTGATACCTCATCTTTAGAACCTGTCATGAATTGTCCTACACACAAACTTTCCAAATATTCCACTAATCTTTTCTGAAAGTCAGAATTTTCACCCATAATTTTGTCACGTATTTCCTGAGGTGTAAGGCATCCCTTTATCCACAACAGCATATGAAGATGCAAGGTAAGACGTCCTTGTTCCTCTACCGTTGCATAATAACCTGATGTGTTTCCATACAGGCCAGGATGAGATTCATTTATTCCTAATATATGTTTGATGAACATTTCAGTAGTAAAGTGAAAAAAGCGGGCTCCAGCAACTGGATTGTTTGCAATTAGTTTGTAACAATCCTGGGGTAGACATAGTTTAGGATAAAACTTTTCTTTGTTGTCAGCATAATATAAGCATAGTGGGTGATTGATGTCTGCAGGTGCAAAAGTGATAAACCAAGTCGGAGCACCAATATAGGATATCAGAGACCAAATCTCATTTCGCATGTATTTCTTGTTAGTAATTGAACCTTTGACCTGACCAGCTACGTGATCCAGATCAGAAATGAGTTTATAGCATGCTTTCTCTTCCGATGTATCTGGTTTGACTCTATCACCTCTAGATAATCTCTTAGAGAGGTCATCCAAAACAGCTGTATTGATATTCATCAGGCGATCTGCAATATCATTGAAATTATGTTTATTAGTCAACAAATATCCTCCGGTTGTACTGTCCTTGATTTGTTCTTGATTGAATGCAATCAATGGAAAATAGGGATCGGTTTGAAATCTTTTGTCATGGTACATCAGGAGATGTCTTTTGTGCATCATATCACTGATGCTTAAAACATCCTTGTCTATGCTGCTAATACCACCCAAGCCATATGGAAATAGGCAGGGGAACATCATAGGATATAATTGAGGATTATTAAAGAATGATTCTGGATTTCTAGCATGGCTTATGGCAAGAACACCACCATGGTCATCTATCAAGTGCTTGGTGGCTCTAGCTATTAATGCTTTTGGACTTGTAATATCTAGATCTTCGCCAGTTACACCACTAACAACAAAGGGACAAGGCCCATCTTCAACACCATCTTCCACTTCATTGTCAAATGCACTAGTGGCTTCCGGTTCCTTATTTGTGTCTGCTGGTCGATATGCAACCACAACAGGAATTCCATGATCTGGATATTGTGCTAGATTTTCATAGGAGATATCTAAATCATAGTAATCCATGTGATTCAATTTCAGCCATTCTAAAGCTGCAGAAACTCGCATTCGGCGAACCAATAAAGGCGTTCGCTCCATGTCTTCTGGAGTTGGTCTGGCAGGACCCGTGAAAATGAAGGCTAGCACTTCATCAAGTTCTTTAATTGTTGGAGGCAACCGTTGATATATCTTTGGTGTTGGGTTTTGAAACATGATGGCATTTGCTTTCATTTTATGCATCCCAGAGGAGACACGAACAATACATTTGTTGTGACGAACACGGGCAATCAAAAGTTGTTCAGCAAATGTTAGATTTTGAAGTTGTGCAGGAATTCTTCCCATCCAAAGTCCATTTGCCAAAGCATATTTGGGAGTTTGGCCTTTGTTTAGACTGAGCACACATGGCTTGCATATCCATTTACATGTCTCATCTAGCACTGGACCTTTCATATCCTCTATTGGATCAGAACAATGATGTCGTTCACATCTTGTGATTCCCATATTTTCTCTAGTTAATATTTTCAGATTAACCTTTGTCTTTGACAATAAAGACATGTTCTTCAATGCAACCAATTGACCGCACATGGCACACCCACTTTCTTGAAAACATTCAGGTGATGTATCTCTGCACCAGTTGCTGATTATGGTTTCCTTCAATTCAATAGATGGTGGAGGAGGAGGAAATGATTGCTCATCTGACTTGTCCAATTCTTCTTTCATTTTAGTCTGAGTTTCTTCTGTTTCGCACTCATATGTTTCTGTCATTTGTTGTCTTTTGTACCACTCTTTACACTTATCTTTATTTGATTTAATATCATGCACATGAAAAATAGAAACATGAGTATCACAAGCTGAACAATTATGCCTCATTAATGCCACAGATAGATCTTGTCCATGTAATCTTCGTAATGTCTTTGACAAATATATACCATGTATTGTTGTTATTTCACCAATATCCTTCACCGTCAGCTTTGGCAGAAGTTCATGCAAAGGCATTTTGACCCACAAATATTTTTTTCTATCTCCATATACAATGTTGGCAGCCTGTTGATCAACATGATCCACGTATTCAAATAGTATGTCGGAATCATGGTTGATATTATGATGGTAGCATGAAAGATTGAATAAAGCTAAACTTGAATGTTGGTATTTGTTTACCACCACCAATGTAGTCATATCTATGAACGGAATTTATATATAAAGATTTAAACAAGTTTCTGAATAAATTCAAATTGAACATAATTATGTTTGAACGGCTATGCCGTATTATGAAACATAGTGTGGTCCACAGCAACGTTGCATGTGATAGAGAACTAGTAATACAATGAAACAAATATGATCTGAAATCATGTCGTCTCAATAGCGATCGCATTAGTAATGCATTGATCATTTTACAACGACATTGAACAGTGATAGGTTTGAGAAGACAATACAAAGCGAAGAGATATTTAGGAGGTAAGAAATATGTTCTGTCATATTGAATAGAACGTAATTGCATTTTGAACGCGCTATTTTTAAATGTAGTCCAAACGAATAATGGATTGACCATCAAGTTATCTTTTGTTATTTCAATGAACTTTACACATTGTGTTGCATTTATTTGCATCAATATTGTTGCATCGCCCTGATCTGGGGCAAACTCATGTTCTATGAGTTTTCTTTGAAAAACACCCAATTCTTGGGTCAATGCCGATATCAAAGGAGCGGATATTGGTTCAAGAGAGATATACATAAGTTGGTCTTGGCATAGTTGTGGAAATATGGTTGCGTTTGCAAGGAAATGTAGATAAGTCAATACCGCAATGCAGACATGCATGATATCGTGGAGATTCATGTGGATTGGTGATAGTAAGAGAAAGCACCGCCCATGTATCTATTTAACTAGTTAAGTGGTTCGGATCATGAACAACAATTAACACAATTGGATTGATCATATGACATTATCTTATTTGTAAGCTCTTCCAAAAACATCATAAGGTGTGCCTGAAGCTTTATAATGTTTTTATTCAATTGAATGTTTTCGTAACATACATAATATTCCGGTACTGAATAGTCATAGCTTTCCTTGGATTGATGGTTATGCTTGCCACCATATGAGGGGGATTTGTTACAGTTGTCACAGGGGATGGATGAGGAATTTACCATCAAATAATATTGAGATCTCCACTCAATTATTTTTGTTGTTATCATAAGTCCGAAAACGTTGTAAAAAGTGGATAACGTTATGTTTTCGACATTTTCGGACTTATGATAGCAACAAAATAATTGAGTGGAGATCTCAATATTATTTGATGGCAAAAATTCCTCATCCGTCTCCTATGTGTCTCCCCATTTAATTGGTCCATAAAGTTGGCAGTTCTGGTTTATTACATATATTCAATTTGAATGTTCATTAACTCGAGTCATAGTAATCCAAGGTTGTCCTTCTCATGTTACCTTCTCATGTTACCTGTGGTGGCTGTACTGACAAACGTGAACTGAAATTAATACACTTAATTTAGGCAAACAGGTTTTCAGTCACCAAGATCGATGTCTTATGTGATATCTGTGTATACTTATTATCTTACTCAATTGTTATGGTCATAGGAAAGTAACACAAGCCATTTTCAATAGAGCAAAAAAAGAAATGTACAGATATTGTACAAATGTAAAGAATGGCGGTAGAGGAGGACGTTGAGGGCACAGATTACCAACAGATTACCAGAAATCAACGACTGAGATAAAAGTGTCTTTAGTCAAATATAATTAATACTCCACAAAAAGAGGACTTACAGCAACCGAAACTAAGGGCCAGGGTCCAGTTTAGATGTTGACGCCTTGGGAGATGAAGGCCTTGTTTGGCTCGGCATAATCGAGACTAGGATATCGTGAGGAACGATATTGCTCCAATCTACATCCATTGATAAACCGCCTGGCTCCGCCGGGGTCGACGACTGATGGCGTGACGATGCACGCGTATTGGGACGGAATCCTAGGATATTGATAAGATCAGATGTGAAATCTATATAGAGTGTGATGTGCATACCCGGAGTTGGAGACTTCTTCAGAGGCTTCGCTGGCTGGAGCCTTTCTGCGATAATACCGGCTTGCTCCGATGCCAGATCCAACTTCCTCCTCTTTGCTGTCTCGCCGTCCTCGTGATCGCCGCTGAGAGAGTCCTGTATGGGTTTGGGAGGTCCATCGTTGTCGTGCATGATTACATCGTCATCAGAATGCAACAACCCCTCCCATTCTGGTCCTAACAAGCCCAACTTTGCGGATTCCAGTGGCACATCATCCGACTCAGAGGAGACGGGTGGTTTAACTTCCACTGTCAATTTTTCGGATTCCGATATCTTGGATCCGTGCGACGGCGCAATTTCGACAGCGACTGCGAGATGTCAGTGCATTATTCAGAGCAAAGTGAGTAACGTACGCATTTGAGCCTTTGATCGTTTCTTCTTTACCGGGGCTACGTCCTCCTCCATCTTGATATCGTCTATGCATGAATGAACAATATGCGTTATAAGCTTGATATTTAGAATTTAATAACTCACCGTCAGCGTCGTCATCGGGTTTGGACTTCACAGTGCGTTCTGTGATGATGAGGAGTTACCGTGTGTGATGATCACAGACAATGAAAGTACTTACTGGGCTTGGGCTTGGGCTTGGGCTTCTTTTTGTCCTTCTCGGACGAATTGTCTGCGCCACCTGAATATTCAGTACATCTATACACTGCTATGGTTAAAAATTTGTACAAACCAGCGGAGGATGTCTTCTGTTTTTTGACCGATTTTGACTTGGCTTTGCCCTTGCCCTTGCCCTGGGGAACCGGCTCTTCTGCAAATGTATTATATTATTAGCACATTCACACATGTATTTATAGATCATACCTTCATCGTCCTCCGCCACATCGGCATTGACGAGGACACTATGTCCTTTACACCAAGCAATAACATGACCGATGATTTCGAGCTTTGTGGCGTCCGGAAGCCCACCGAACGACCAATTTGCAGAGGTTCCGCTGTGCCATGCTGGCACAGATTCGTCGTATTTCGCCCAATCTATGATGCCAGATGTCATAATCCATTTGTCTGCCAATGCGTATATATACTCACCGAGGTCCTCTGGCATGGTCTCGGTGCTAACAGCGCCATGTTGAATCAATGCCGATGGAGAATGCTTGCCGACATAAAACTCTTTGAGGAGCCAATCGTCGAAAATCTTGCTTCGCCAGTCACGGGCAACCTCGTTGGCCCGTTTTGCGACCAAAACCTCTGCCCAAATTTCGTCCATGACGGTGTCGGTATACTTGAGGTAATCCCAAAGTCAATCGGTCCCTTCCTTATCGTTTTTGACATAGTCCGGCGAGTAGTGGGGTGCCTTGTTGTATGCGACGGCTGCTGTCGCGTAGATGTACATATCCATTTGATAAATCAATCGACGCAGCGGTTCCTCGTATCGTTCGGGCATTTCCCGCCATAACTCGCCTCGGGCGGTGGCATCGTGAGGGTGGGTCTTCAGTACATAGAGATTACGAGAGAAGACGGGAACGGTGCCGGATTCCTTGTTGGGTGCCGGAATCTTCGGCGGGACCATGTACTGGATTTGGAAGATGCGATGCAGCTCCTGCAGCTTTTTGGGCGGCGCATCAGGCCAGTATTTGAAAGCCGCGGGATTGACGGCGGGAGTCGAAGTTTTGACGACTGGCAAGGACATGGTAGCTGTAGTAGAATCTTTGTGGTGGGCGTCTGAGGGAAAAAACGAGGGGAACGGAAAACGTTGGATGTCAGGGTCGATGCCCTAGCCTATGAAGCAACTGGCCAAGTCAGATTACCTGTCAACGACACATGTTCGGCATTGTATACATTGATCGGACACGCGGTGTACAAATAACATACAACCAAACAGATTCTGAAGTTGTGCCGTAATACATCCTTAAAATGTCGATAAGCGCTATTTGTCATGTAGCTATACAAATATATATTGTTAACTTGTGACACGTCGAAGAGATCGAACATGCTTGATGTTAATATACATAATGGTATGGTCATTAACATAGACAATGGATTATCAAACGCTTGTTGAACACTCGTCGAACAGGCCGAACAGTGTTCGAAAAGTGTTCGACAAGTCAATGCTACATCAATAAATCAAGTGGAATATATATTAATGTAGCAATGACTTGTCGAACACTTGTTGAACAGGCCGAACACTGTTCGACAAGTGTTCGACAAGTCATTGCTACGTCAATAAATTAAGTGTAATATATATTAACGTAGCTACGGCTTGTCGAACACTTGTCGAACAGGCCGAACAGTGTTCGACAAGTGTTCGACAAGTCATTGCTTTGTTAATAAATCAAGTGGAATATAGATTAACGTAGCAATGACTTGTCGAACACTTGTTGAACAGGCCGAACACTGTTCGACAAGTGTTCGACAAGTCATTGCTACGTCAATAAATTAAGTGTAATATATATTAACGTAGCTACGGCTTGTCGCACACTTGTCGAACAGGCCGAACACTGTTCGACAAGTGTTCGACAAGTCATTGCTTTGTTAATAAATCAAGTGGAATATATATTAATGTAGCAATGACTTGTCGAACACTTGTCGAACAGGCCGAACACTGTTCGACAAGTGTTCGACAAGCCATTTCTACGTTAATATATGTTCCACTTAATTTATTGACGTAGCATTGACTTGCCGAACACTTGTCGAACAGTGTTCGGCCTGTTCGACAAGTGTTCGACAAGTCATTACTACGTCAATAAATTAAGTGTAATATATATTAACGTAGCTACGGCTTGTCGAACACTTGTCGAACAGGCCGAACACTGTTCGACAAGTGTTCGACAAGCCATACGGACATTGATTAACGCATCAAGATGCATATGACTAACCGAACACTTGCCGAACAGTGTTCGGCCTGTTCGACACGTGTTCGGCAGGTCGTTACATTGTTATTCATTCTAAAGACAAATATGGGTGCACAACCAACCCCTTGCCGATCCAACCGGGGGAGCATCATTGTTGCCGTTGTCACCTGACACGAATCTGATATCATTGATAGTCAAAACGATTATCCAAACTTGATTAACTCTTCTTCTCCTTCACACTCACCATCTCACAACACATCCCGAGTTATAGAACACATACCGGTATATCACAGTACCATTCTGAACCCCGTTGAATTTACAAACTAACATAATCTGATCTGTTAGACCTTCAATATGCCCAAATCTCGCAAGGAAGTTGGCTACGAAGTGTGCTGCCACATCTGTCCAGGACGAAACTGCCTCTCGATCCAGACGCAAACTCTCCTTTGGAAAAAGGAAGGAAGTTCCTGTCAGCGCCATTGTGGATCCGCAAGCAAGCATCCAAATTGCATCGCATCCGGTACCTGTCCTCTATCCAGCTGTATTGGACGGAAGGGCGCAGAAAATTCCATAGGTGTTCGAAATGCTACTGAAGAGGAACTTGCGTTGTTGCCATCGACGGCGTCCAATACACCAGATCCCACTTCCGATGTGGAGATGGAGGATGCAGCCATGAGCACGATTACACAGTCCGTCAGGACCGATCCTGTTTTCCACATAATCTTTGTTCTTGATCCCACCACCCGTATTACAAGCAAAGCCGCTGCAACCAATGATCTTGCATTCGTCAACGTTACGATTTCACAAGACGAGTACGAAACCGTCTCGCACCTCGATGGTTATATTCACAATCTCAAGGCGCACAAGACGCGATATTTCGTTTGCATGCAGGAATGGGTTTGTATATTTTAAAAATGTATGGAGAATTATCGCTAAAGAATACTTTCCAATTCCAGGTTTATGTTGCTATGCGAATGCACCACTGGCGGTGTGACGAGCCCAACAGTGCAATACGCCGCTTCAATGTTGAATACATGTTTTGGCCGGAGTTCGCTCATGCCATGCTCAACTCACCGGGGTCGAACATAACATGGAATAAGTTCAAATCCACCGATTGCGTATTTGGTGGTGTGGACATGGGAATGTCCTATATGTAAGCGTGTCAAACATTTTTGCCGAGTTTCCTTTCTTTTTAATTCGGTTAATTCGAATGTCATCTATAGTGGTAATCAATATGGTATAACGGTCGAAAACGTGTCGACATTCTTGGCCGGAATTGACCAGCTGTGTCGAACGATTCAGGTGTGGCCACCACCGAAACAAATGAACACCGTGCATTCGAAATGGATGCAGATGCAAAACTTGCTCCATGTCGCATTGTCAAGGACGCACACGATGCGGCCACAATCAAGGCTGCTGAAGGACGGTGAACCGTTTCCACCGAACATTGTTTTGAAGCGAATGCATAGTGACACCGGTCACCATGTGTTGTTCCCGGGCGATCCAAGGCGGAATTGGGACTATATGCGCCTGAACTGTGAGGTCCCCGGTTCACATTGGTTCGGTCAAACCTATGTTGAGCCGCTGGCCAAGATCGGAGAATGGCGAGTGTTTTTGTTAGGTGGAAGGGACATTTACACGGTCCATACGCATTACAACAAAGAGAGCAAATCATGGAGGTGGGATATTGTGACGACCTTCTATACGTTAGAGGAATTGAGGTAGGCAGATGCCCTCCGTCTCGCATTACATGTTCACGAGTTTTTGGCATTTTCCAAGATCGTTCCAAGCACAGGGAATGCTCATGAAGACCGATGTTTGCAATCCGGATCACGGCTCCATTGCAATTCGAGATCAAGCAAGACAGCAATTCTTCGGCTTCGTACGAGACACCTACGAGGGGCTGTATGCCATAGAGTCAACGTTGATTGGTGGGAAACCTTCAATGAGTGTATTCTGTCGCATGGACATTTCGCTCATTGTTGATTCAAACACCAACAATGTCAATTACTTCGTGAACGAGATCGAATGGTATCACACCTGCAGCTTGTGGTCCAACATGAAGCAAGGCGCGAAATCCACTCGGGCACCAATCGGATCTTTTGCGGACACATTTTCGGCGGTATTTTATAAATGGCTTGTAGACATTACAAATGCATACTCATATTTTTGAACTTCACTTGTACATTAGTCAACTTTAAATGTCACAAATCGGATCTCATGTCTGAGAGGCACGAAATGCTTTGATTTCAATGATAGGTACATTACAAATTCAAGGCAACATAAAGAGAATTGGCAATAGGCCACGCTGCATGGCACACTAGTTTCATGACGAGAAAGACGACAAGTTAATGAGAGACGCCCAATACCATCACCCACTGCACATTTAGGGAAATACTCTTCAACAAATCATCAGAGCGTTTGAAGGTATTGATCGTGTGGCCGACCACAACGCACGATTCTGCAGGAACATCGCCTGGAAAGTGGGGGAGTTTCTGAAGTATTTTGAGGGTGTCGGTAAAGTCTGTTTTAACTTTCCGGGCATCATAGATTGGGACTATGAATACAGGCATCAAAAACGAAACCAAGGACATTGTGTGAGAGAGAATAAAACTAACCAATGTCATGGAATGACAGCGCAGTCTTTTGGTAAGATGGAGCGGGACGTCGAGTAAAAGGACTAGACTGCACGAATTTCGAAGAGGAAGCTTCTATTGAATATGAGTAAGGATTGATAACAGAGCATTGAATGTATACTCACTGCTAGGAGATGCATCCATCCCACTTGCCGCTGTCGTCGAGAAGGACAGAAAGTCCTTATATAGTTGTGCACGAAATTCTGCCTCACCAGTGACCATTCCAATGGCGCCAACATACCGCTCCCATTCTCCTGAGAGTAAAGCCCCTTGGATTACTTTGATCGGTTTCGTGTTCCCACCAACTTTTGGCTCATCAAGGAAGCATGAATCGACTAGAATGACAGAAGTGAAGATCGTTGGGATGGCACCAGCAACGGAGTGGAAGAAACTACGCCAAAATGCTCCAGTAGAGATATTGGCGGGATCGTCACGAGAAAGATTCGAGTACTTGCCAGATCGAACAAAGGTCACTGCAGAGAACAGCAAACTGTTATGCGATGTGAATTGTCTTTAACCATAAAGTCCTAGCTGACAGCTTACTTTTGGTTGACCTTGCAAATGTTGCTGATAACATCGCTGTACTGAGGATTGCCATTCCCTATAGCACTAGACCAAGATACCATGGCCGCGGCCCTATTCAATATTAAGCATTGCTTAAGAAGATAAAACCGAATAGTTACTTAATGTTGACACAGTCCTTATATGTATCGACCAACTGAGGGTCTCTTGTACCAATGTCGGACTCATCCGTGTTTGGAGAGCGTATGCTAAGCAAGGACATCAATTAAAAAAATAATAGACAGATGTAATGTACCTGGTGATTTGGTTCTGTGCATATGTCACAGCTCCATCATCGCTACTGGAAACATTGTCGTCACTGATATCATGAAGACGGGTAGTCTTTGTGACTTTGGAGGAAATCGCCTTCATGGTTTTGATGGATGTATCAGAGTTGCTGATCATTTATTAATATATGAAGGACAAGAATCATATGAAGTTACGAGTCCCTATAAGGGAATCGTTCTATATGGTGGATTTTTCAACTCAGGGTCAGACTCTAATTTGCCAAGCCGTGGGAACAATTGTTGCAAACTGTGGGAACAATTTTGAAGCCCTGTGAATAAATTTGAAACCGTGTGACTGCTGACTTTGTAACTGTGAGAATTTGTTGTCTCAAATGAGCAAGAACAATAAGGTCACCAGATCAAAGGTGCCAAGTTGGGAAAGTGTAGTCCACTGCTAAGTCGACTTCATGACAATAATCGTATTCTTTGTTGGTGTAATGTGCATTATGACATATGGATGAGTTGAAAACCTGTCTGAACAGTACTGAGAGTTCTGTATTGTCCAACTAGTATCCCTGCTGTATTCTGAGGAATTGCCAGTGCAATATAGACTGAATGAACCAGATATGATATCTTTGTTTACAGATACATATAACAGCTATGTACATTGGAATCACAAGGAACAGGTTTAACACTGGTTTAACCAGCGGGTTCATCATTTTTCGGCACAAAGTGTTTTGCAGATGTCCCTACCTGAATCCGGGGCATTGCAATTGCACAAATAATAGCAGAAATAAAAGTCTGGACAGTTGTTGGATGTGCATTATGTGCCATATTTGACATCCCATATTGAAGCAGAGAAAGTGCAAGCAGAGCTATCAACATTGAGAAACTATGGAGTTCACACATTGGTACCCCAGATGCTGTTTCAATGTATTCATTGAATGGGCTCATAAGGGTGAGGTGTATAATTTGTTGATGTTTCATCAAAGGACACGAAAATAGTACAATAAATGCAGTCAACTGCATAATGATTCGAGATCCAGACACAAGGACAAGGAACATAATTAGTTCAAGAGAAGCTCCAATCATGCCAGAACAAAATAATATGATTGGAAAGCAATTATTAAATAGCAAAGCATCATATTTATGGCAGGATGGGAAGAAGTGAAGGTTGGGCCAAGATACAATCCAATGGTATCAATGCAGGAACATAGCAACATAGGCTTCTCAGTACAGCAGTGAATTTCGTCATCAATTTAGATATAAAGGAGTAAATATGCTTGTTGTACCTGCAGATTTCGTCCAGTTAATATGACACGTCTTTGAACAAAAGGTTATGCATCACATATGCGAAGTAAAGGTAGTTTGATTGAATTTGTACAATGAATTGTAATTCAATTTCATGGACCACAAGCCGAACATATTGGACATGTTCGGTGTGTTCGGTCAATGTGTTCGGTCAATATGTTCAGGTTACTATTGTCATATGTGATCAGTACACATTGAACATTGGATATAGTTAGCTATCCAGTGGTGATACAAAGAGAATATGCAAACATTAAATCTGGATTATAGGTAGATAATGGATTTTCAATAGCTCATTCTCATCTTTTCAGCAAAAAGGCACATTGAGAAATTTGGACTTGGTAGAATTTTGGGTGCTGTGTTTTGTATCTCATGAAATACTGCTTGGATCAAGATGGTTATACAGTTTATGATTCTGGTTGTATTTCGAGCCTAGTGACAGACAAACATAGTACAGATGCAATGACGGCTCAAAGGACAAAAATAGAGAAGAATATGGTATATGTACTTCTAGGCCTTGAAAAGATGAACAACCTTCTCCCTCCAGTCTTCTTCATATGAGCTCTTTCGATGTCATAATTTGACAGTATCATTTTGGGCGTCAAAAAGTACTGGTCTACCTTTTATTTCATCAACAACTCACTATATCCTAAATATTGTTCAAATGTAATTACAGGCGTAGATAGTCCTCAAGACATAGTACAACTTCCCTGTATAACCATCTTAATCCAAATAGTATTTCATGAGATACAAAACACAGCACCCAAAATTCTACCAAGTCCAAATTTCTCAATCGATTCAAAAAGGTGCAGTTGCTGCCATCAGATAGCAAAACAGCTGTAACATATCAACGGGTTGAGTACACATACAATATTATACATTAGCATCGGTCTATATTCATATTATAGAAGCGTTGCCTTGTTTCCACAACACCCTCTGCATCATTACCCTCTTCCACATACCCAACATGCCGTTTGATGGCTATTCTGGGCTGTGTAGTTGGTGTAGGCAAAGCTGTCTTGTTGCGAATCATAGTTGCTTCCTGAGAATATACATCAGTATTCGTTTAATTCTTGATGTATTAAAGTGTTACCTCTGTGAAGTCACTGTCTACTAGTGCCAATGACCGTAGATTCAGAATCATCTTGAATTTATCCTTCTTTACCGGAACTGCCGATATTGTAAACTGAACCTCCACTATATCACCGATTCTAAAGCAAGTTGGGTTTGTTGGAATGAAGCTAATAAATATTTCCATCAGTAGGGATGTGATCCCAATTCATCGTCACTCACCAATGTCGATTTCTATCAGACTTCAACTTGTAATAAAGTACGCAATTGTCCTGGCCATGAAAGTAGCGGGAATTCGCAAGTGAGGTTAATATGCCTTTTGGATCGATGACATACTCGAATGGAATGTGAGAGGAAGTGTTGTCATGTCGGCGATCAGTGAAATATCGGGTTCCTATTGCGAGTGCCATGTAATCCATGTATGTAGAAGGCGTAAAAGCTTGCATTGCTTTGTCAGGAAATTGACGAGCCAGTTTCTGGTGCAGAATCCGAAGGTTATCGATATAGGATTGAAAGCCCGTTGTATCAAGGCCAGTTACGACTATGCTTTGACGTATGAAGGGCGTTCGGCGTTCTGGTTGACTATTGCAGTGATTCATCAGAATGGTATTCAAGGAATTGATACGAATTTAGCACATACCTGGTTGTTATGGGTGGAAGATCTTTCGCCACCAAAATCGCTTGCAAACTTAATACCAATTCTTGATGTTCGGATTCATCATTGGTTGGAAGTGTAAACTTCCAGCAATTTGGAGAGTCAACATGCACAATATTGACATTTGCAATCTGGCAATGCGGTCAATATGATATACCTTTTCAAATCCAATGACTTACGTTTGTGGCCTTCGCAAGCTGACTTTCATCATCGTCTAAGCGTGCAGATATGATTTCCTGCAGATGTTCAGCTGTCAATTTGGTGTCAAATACTAGCCAGTATATATATGGTGGATATTGCTAACATGCACCCTTGAAGTTGTAATAGTTGTCCATCACGTACAAAGCAGTGGTGAGATGTATATTGCGTGGCACAATTTCGTCCACTTCATGGATTATATCTTCCGCCATCACCGATCATATCCATATTGGCTTTTGATGTCCATGTGATGATAGCTTTCAGGATCCGTTTTGCTTTTGTTTTTGTATTGCATTCTTCAATATTGAAGTTTGCGTCATTTTGCATAATACGGATCCTTTCCATGTCTTTCAAATGCACCACATAATGTTGGTTGTCAGCTGTCTGGTTTGGATATGGTATAGTCAAGCATGTACTCCAGCTTTTCCGCATTAATTCTGCATCACAGTATATGTGTGCACAGCATTAAAATTAGCCCCTATCCATTATGCATCAATATCCGTTAGTATACCCCATGTTTCTTAATTTGGCATTATGCATTTTTGTTTTATGAATACCCCTTTTTGTTTAGTCTCCATTCCTAACTTTAATTGAATTTGTCAACAATTCATGAAATCTACCAGTATAAACTTGTGGCGAATATCATGTGGACAGTCATCCATTTTTCATGCATACCTTTGCGCTTTGCATGGAGTACATGGCCCAAGAAGCCTCGTTTGGTATATGAGCATGTGCCAATGGTGGATCCTCTGATGTTATTGTTGAAGTTTTGGATTCACCGATTCATCTTAAATTCATAGCTTATTGTTTTTGAGTGATTTAAAGCGTGAGTGGAGATGATATCCACTATTCCATCAACTTTTACCGCTCTCCAATGCCTCCCAAGAAGTCCACCGCCACGAAATCAAACTCGAAAGCAAAATCCAAGGCCACCATGTATGCATCCCTATTTTACTCGGTATAACTGAAGTTTCTATTGCATGCACTAAAGACGGCCTTCTGCAACAATCGAGAAGCGGAAGAAGGTCATCAAGACTTGGGCTGATGATGATATGTATGTGTCATCGTTTTAATCGTTATCTATTTTTGACCAATGGACAGTGTGGCTTTGTCCAATGCTAATGATGATGCCGTCAGTATTCAAAGCACTGGCAGTGTAATGGCACCGTCAACGCTCACAAGGTATCTATAATCACATATCATTGTTATCCAATATGAGTTAACAAATATCAATATCCTCCTAGGCATTCCGTCAAGTTTCGCAACGTTAAAGACGTGTTAGTGTTTCAATATCAAATATATCCACCATGATATCAATCTGTTACAGTGGAAAGAAACGTCAAATGTCATCTCCCAATGTCACCGACAATGACGACAATGTGTAAATATTTTTCATAGGTATTGTCTCATCATTGACAGGTTATCTATAGTAAAACGCCTTCCCCCACCAAGAAATTGAAAGCTGCATCTAATCAATCACGAGACGGTGAGGAAGAGGAGGAAGAGGAAGAGGAAGAGGATTACGGTTCTAAGTGAGTTGTTCGGTTATCATAGACATATCCATTTGTTCAAACAAATCGTTTGACTGTTTAGGCATCGTCGCAAAGTAGCCTTGATGAAGAACCCCGATAAGCCAATTTCGTGTGTATTTTACGTGCCGATATGAATATTCTCATTCATTAATTGTAACAGCGTTTCTAATACTCCATCCAAGAAGTCGAAGTCCACGAAGGCCATCATGCTCGATGATACCGATGATGATAAAGGCTCCAGTGGCGATGAAGGAGATCTGACCTATGCACTGACGCAGATCACCAGGTGTGTTGGATCTTATTACACCGTGGTGTTTGATGTAGATGTCGTGAATCTAGCTTACCATCTCCGAACGTTGATGAGTCCGATATTGGCACGAGGGATCCTCAACTTGTTGACACCTACCAAGACTGTGTCAATATCAAGTATGCAATTGCATTTATACCCTTGTCATTTACTCATAACCATTCAGGGCAGCAGCAATGGTATCCTGGTCCAGTGCAATTGGGAATGGCAACCCACAGTTCAGTGATATCATCACTGACATCTACAAGATCAACAGAAAGTACGTTATTTGAACAGCAATTTGAGGTCAATTTGGTCGATTCATTGGATATAATATAGGTTATTGGTTTCCGCCATTACATTTGATAGATCTGGGAGGTACTCTAATCTCTCTCGTGATAACCCTGCCCATATCTCCACTGGTGCATTTGGTCGCAACTTCTTTCATGCAGTCGGAGGTGGAATGCCGACGATCTTTACATCGGTCATCATAGTGGAGTCCTGCTTTCTCGATGAGCCCAAGATTGGTGGCAATACAAAGCCGGTCAAGGTTATACAGGGTGCACTACTTCAAGGGGAATGGGAGCGATATGTTGGTGCTATTGGAATGGTGATTCGCGAGTCCGAATTTCGGGCCCAACTGTATAAGGACTATGTGTCCTTCTCAACGACCACAGCAAGTGGAATGGATACATCTCCCAGTTTGTGCATTAATCATTTTTAGTTGTAATTCCTAATCGATTTTCATAGAGGCATCGACATCCAAAAATGTACAACTTAGTCCATTCACTCGTCGACCCACTCCATCTTATCATAAGGCCGCTCTATCATTTTACGATATTGGTAAGCATCTGGTCGTCTAATATAAATTGATATCTTAAGTATGTGTTGTCAGTGCCCATCTATGATGCACGCAAAGTCAAAGCGGACTTCACGTCCACTCTCATATCGCTCCAGCAACTACCCATCTTCCCGCACAATATCCCTGCAGGATCCTGTGTCGTTGTTGGACACACCATCAATACATTCAAGCGTGTAGATGACATGATGAAGAGCATTTCACTCAATGTGCAATGGGTCATGGTCTTGGGAGTGCCGAAATGATTGCTCCACTTAGCATCATTTATATTTGTATCTTATGTCTGTTTTGTGAAATAAACGCGAACCGATCCATTGACTGTACAGATAATATTACAAATATGAGTATGGACCTTTGATGTCAATCAACCATTTATAGAAAACCCCTGCAAAAGTGTCTGCTAATGAGCCAATGGGTGCTCGAACGGATTTCGGACCTGACTTCATGTTCGACCAGAGGCTGCATGTGTGATAACGTTCCACCTCGTTCACGAAATAGGACACAGTATCCGTTTTGGAATCCACAATGAGCGATATGTCCATACGGCAAAAAACACTCATCGATGGTTTTCCACCAACCATATTGGACTCTATCGCATAAAGCCCTTCATAGGTCTTTTGGACAAAGTCGAAGAACTCGTTTCTGCCTTGCTCTCGAATAGAAATGGCGCCCCTGTCCGGATTGCACGCCACCGTCTTCAATAGAGTCCCCTGCGTTTGAAATATTCTGACAAAGTTAAGACAATCATACATATGAAATGACAAGTGAAAATGAAGGGCACTCACCTTAACTCATCCAAGGTATAGAAACTTGAGACGATATCCCACTTCCAGGACTTGCTTTCCTTGTTGTACAGGGTGTGCACTGTATACACGACCTTTCCACCAACTAGAAACACACGCCATTCGCCCATCTTACTCAGTGGTTCGATGTACGTTTGCCCAAACCAACGTGAACCTGGAACCTCACAGTTATTGCGCATGTATTCCCAATTTCGCTTGGCGTCGCCAGGTAATAGGACGTGATGACCGGTGTCGCTGTGTGTCCGTTTCAAGACAATATTTGGTGGGAATTGGTCGCCATCATTTAATAATTTTGCTTGAGGGCGTATCGTATGCGTTACATTCAAAGCGACATGAAGCAAGTTTTGATTTTGTATCCATTTTGAATGGACTGTGTTCATCTGCTTCGGAGGCGGCCAGATGTGTGCCGTTCGACAGAGTTCGTCCATGCCAGTCATGAAAATCGACACATTTTCCAGTGTCAATCCGTATTGGTTACCGCTGTCAAGACATCAGTATAATGCAGCGAAAACGGAGCAGAATTAATTAAAGCGATGTCAATCTTACATGTATGACATTCCCATATCCACACCACCAAATACACAATCTGCCGATGCGAACTTTTGCCACGTATCGCCTTTGTCTTGATGGCGAAGTATTGCATGAAGGAACTCAGGCCAAAATATGTATTTGACATTGAAGCGCCGGGCTCCATCCTCATGATGTAGTCGCATTCCGATATAAACCTGTTTGTTGTGAAATACGTTTCAGTATCAACAATCCACAAATTAAACAATAGACATTACCCATTCTTGAATACATGCTGAATAGCGACTCTTGTATGACTTGATGATATGGACGTAACCATCAAGATGGGCAATGGTATCGAGTTCGATGTCGGATATGGTCGTGGTGACGAATGCAAGATCGTTAATGGCTGCGGCTTTGCTCGCGATACGAGTTGTTGGGTCAAGGATAAAAAGGATTTTGAAAACACGGCCGTCATTGTTGCTTAATGTGGTTATACGGCGTTCATTGTTGCTTACGGTGGTTGGCGGTTCCGTTTCACAGTCAGATGATGTTTCCATCTCAGAGTCGGATGATAGCCTTTTGCGTGGAAGGAGATCGAGTTCCGCGGCCGTCGCATTGCGGACACCCTGCGAATTTTCACGTATGTTGCGACCAAGACATACCGACTGCGGACAAATTCCAGACGAAACGCATTTGGGATGTTGGTGTGCGGATCCGACATGTCTTTGGCAGGAGTTGCCTTCCTTCTTCCACAAAAGACATTTCGTTTTTGGAGAGTCGCATTTTCGACCAGGGCAGATGTGCATGCAAAGTTCATAACCAAGTTCCTTCTTATATGGCATGTTTGTGGACCTAGGCAGGATTTCGGATGGATGGTATGAGGAACAGACACAGATATCATTAATACATCAATACCTTAATGATTGATTACTTTCAGGGTGGTTGATAGCGGGTGGTGACGATTCCACAAACCTTCTAATTATAAGACGTCGGAATTATGTCACCTGACAAGAGTGGCAATGATAAAACAACGAACACGTGCCAAACACGTTGATCAGCAATGTAATCATTTAAATGTGTTGAAAGAGCAATATCCACCGAACAGATCGGACGTGTTCGGTGTGTTCGGTGGAGATGTTCGGTGGATGTCAACCAACCATTATGAGGAGATATACTACACCGAACACATCGAACATGTTCGGTGTGTTCGGTGGAGATGTTCGGTGGATGTCAACCAACGGTTGTGACCGGATATACCACACCGAACACATCGAACATGTTCGGTGTGTTCGGTGGAGATGTTCGGTGGATGTCAACCAACGGTTGTGACTGGATATACCACACCGAACACATCGAACATGTTCGGTGTGTTCGGTGGAGATGTTCGGTGGATGTCAACCAACGGTTGTGACTGGATATACCACACCGAACACATCGAACATGTTCGGTGTGTTCGGTGGAGATGTTCGGTGGATGTCAACCAATGGTTGTGACTGGATATACCACACCGAACACATCGAACATGTTCGGTGTGTTCGGTGGAGATGTTCGGTGGATGTCAACCAACGGTTGTGACTGGATATACCACACCGAACACATCGAACATGTTCGGTGTGTTCGGTGGAGATGTTCGGTGGATGTCAACCAATGGTTGTGACTGGATATACCACACCGAACACATCGAACATGTTCGGTGTGTTCGGTGGAGATGTTCGGTGGATGTCAACCAACGGTTGTGACTGGATATATCACACCGAACACATCGAACATGTTCGGTGTGTTCGGTGGAGATGTTCGGTGGATGTCAACCAACGGTTGTGACCGGATATACCACACCGAACACATCGAACATGTTCGGTGTGTTCGGTGGAGATGTTCGGTGGATGTCAACCAATGGTTGTGACTGGATATACCACACCGAACACATCGAACATGTTCGGTGTGTTCGGTGGAGATGTTCGGTGGATGTCAACCAACGGTTGTGACTGGATATACCACACCGAACACATCGAACATGTTCGGTGTGTTCGGTGGAGATGTTCGGTGGATGTCAACCAATGGTTGTGACTGGATATACCACACCGAACACATCGAACATGTTCGGTGTGTTCGGTGGAGATGTTCGGTGGATGTCAACCAACGGTTGTGACTGGATATACCACACCGAACACATCGAACATGTTCGGTGTGTTCGGTGGAGATGTTCGGTGGATGTCAACCAATGGTTGTGACTGGATATACCACACCGAACACATCGAACATGTTCGGTGTGTTCGGTGTAGTATATCTAGTCGTACATTGACATCCACCAAACATGTCCGGTGACCGAACACACCCAACAACATGTTTGTTGTAGTATATCTAGGCCTTCTACATCCATCCAACAAGTCAGACTTGTTGTGCTTTTCCGTCAACGGACCAGTCCGTGAATATTCATCGAACGAATTAACTCGATTTATTGCCTTACCAACTGAAAAATATTCCATACGCTGCACATGTCGGTTTTCTGCGTGCAATTACTAGCTTTGGACAACTTCTAAGCTCGAGCCACATCAAAAACATAAATAAATAGATCTGTTGTTTATGCATGCAAAGAAGCCGAACATGAGGTCGAACATGTGGCGATTGATCTGGTCACGTGGTCGTGACATCTGTATTCATAGTCTGGAGCGTTGAGTAATAAATCCGCCCTTTTCTTTTGCTCTCAAATCGCCTCACACGTCGACCAAAAAACTTTTATTTCATCTACCATGTCCTTGCCAGTCGTCAAAACCTCGACTCCCGCTGTCAATCCCGCCGCCTTCAAGTACTGGCCTGATGCGCCGCCCAAAAAGCTGCAGGAGCTACATCGCATCTTCCAAATCCAGTACATGGTCCCGCCCAAGATTCCGGCACCCAACAAGGAATCCGGCACCATTCCCGTATTTTCTCGTAATCTCTATGTACTGAAGACACACCCCCACGATGCCACCGCCCGAGGTGAGTTATGGCGCGAAATCCCCGAACGATACGAGGAACCGCTCCGTCGCTTGATTTATCAAATGGATATGTACATCTACGCGACAGCAGCCATCGCATACAACAAGGCACCCAACTACTCGCCGGACTACGTCAAAAATGATAAGGAAGGGACCGATTCACTTCGGGATTACCTCAAGTATACCGACACCGTCATGGACGAAATTTGGGCAGAAGTCTTGGTGGCGAAACGGGCAAACGAGGTTACCCGTGACTGGCGAAGCAAGATCTTCGATGATTGGCTCCTGAAAGAATTTTATGTTGGGAAACATTCTCCATCGGCTTTGATTCAACATGGCGCTGTGAACACCGAGATCAAGCCCGAGGATCTAGGTAAGTATATATGTATTTATGGCCAAATGAATTCTCACGTCTGGCATCATAGATTGGGCAAAATACGACGAATCCGTGCCAGCATGGCACAGCGGAACCTTGGCAAATTGGTCATTCGGTGGGCTTCCGGATGCCACAAAGCTCGAGATCATCGGTCATGTTATTGCTTGGTGTAAAGGACATAGTGTCCTCGTCGATTCTGATGTGGCAGATGATGATGAAGGTGTGATCTAGAATTACATGTGTGATTGTGCTAATGATATAGTACATTTGCAGAGGAGCCAGTTGCCCAGGGCAAGGGCAAGGGCAAAGCCAAGTCAAAATCGGTCAAAAAACAGAAGGCATCTTCTGCTGGTTTGTACAAATTTTCAACCATAGTGGTGTATAGATCTATTGAATATTCAGGTGGCGCAGACAATTCGTCCGAGAAGGACAAAAAGAAGCCCAAGCCCAAGCCCAAGCCCAAGTCCAGTAAGTACTTTCATTGTCTGTGATTGTCATACATGCAAACCCTTCATCATGACAGAGCGCACAATCAAGTCCAAAGCCGAGGACGACGATGAGGGTGAGTTATTGAATTCCGAATATCAAAACGATGATCCAACACATTTATTCATGTATAGACGACATAAAGATGGAGGAGGACGTAGCCCCGGTAAAGAAGAAGCGGTCTAAGGCCCAAATGCGTACGTTGCTCACCTTGTTATGATTAATGCACTGACATCTCGCAGTCGCTGTTGAAATTGGGTCGTCGCGCACAACCCGGCAATCGGCATCGGAGAAATTGACAATGGAGATTAAGCCACCCATCGCCCCCGAGCCGGATGTTGTGGCACCGGAATCCGCGAAGTTGGACATTTTAGGACCAGAGTGGGCGGGGTTGTTGGATGTTGATAATGATATAACCATGGACAACGATGACGGATCTCCCGAACCTGAAAAGATGTCTCCCAGCGATGGTCACGAGGATGGCGAGATGGCAAAGAGGAGGAAATTGGATGTTGCTTCGGAGCAAGCGGGCATTATCGTAGAGAAACTCAACCTGGTGAAGCCACCGAAGAAGTCTCCGACTCCAGGTATGTATTTCAACATTACATCATAGGCTGTATATATTCCAATTCTGATCTTCTCCATGTCCTAGGATTCCGTCCCAATACGCGTGCATCGTCACGCCACCAGTCATCGACCCCTGCAGAGCCCAGCGCTTCATCAATGGATGTGGATTGGAGCAACATCGTTCCACCCGAAATCCTACTCTCCATTACTCCAAGCCAAACGAGGCCTTCATCTCCCAAGCCATCGACATCCAAACTTGATCCCAGGCCTTAATTTTGGAGGAGTAAGTCCTTCTTTTGTGGAGTATTCATTATATTTGACTAAAAAAACTGTATCCCAGTCGTTGATTTCTGGAAACTTGGTGACAATCTGTGCCCTCAAATGTCCTCCTCATACATCGCTACTATTAACATTTGTACAGTTTCTATATATGTATTTCTTTTTGCTCCGTTAAAAATGGTTTGTGTTACTGTCCTATGACCATAAGAATTGAGCATGATAGTGAGCATAGATACAGCATAAGGCATCAATCTTGTTGACTGAAAATCTGTTTGTCTAAAATATATCCTGGTGAATGCATTACTTTCAGTTCAGTTGTACAACCACCTACACACTCAACTTGAGAAGGACAACCTGAGATGACTCTCATTCGGGCTAATGAAAATTCAAATTGAATATATGTAAGAAACCAGAATCACGAACTTTATGGACCTATTAAATGAGGATACAATGATACAAGAGTAACAAAACCCCCTCTTGTAGTGGAAGATATAACTGTCACTCCAAGGGGAGCTATGACTCTTTGGTACCAGAATAATACAGTATACTTGTGTGGGAATGATACGTACAGCTCCATAAAAATGACAATGTATTTCTGACAAGGATGAAGAACAATGATAATTTCCATGAATTACCAAGCAATTGTCAAATATGCACAGTTGTCAAACAGCCTGGTTGTTCAACTTCAATACCTGTTTTGTCTGTTGAGCAAGCCAGAAATAAATATCACTGAGACTCTGAAGATTAAATCCACAAAATATCTTAAAAGGGGGTACCATTGTTCTTCTCAGTCGGTTTGATCAATGTCTTGTCAGCCAGACCCCTAATAAGATCGTAAGGCAGCTATTCATGATACAGATGCATTTTTGGCCTGTATCAAGGCATGTCACAGGAACATAGAATGGAATAAAAAAAGTAAACACAGATTTCTAAAGATTCAGGCACGCCTTATGGTGTTTTGGGAAAAGCTTACAAATAATATAATGTCATATGATCAATCCCATTGTGTTAATTGTTATTCATGATCCGAACCACTTGACTAGTTAAATGGGCGGTGTTTCCTCTTACTGTCACAAATCCTCATGAATCCCCACAACATCATCCGTGTCTGCATTGCATGTTTGACTTATCTATATTTCCTTGCAAATGCAACATTGTTTCCACAACTATGCCAAGACAAACTTATGTATATCTCTCCTGAACCAATTTCATGTCCTGTGATATCGACCTTGACCCAAGAATTGGGTGTTTTTCAAAGAAAACTCATAGAACATGAGTTGGCCCCAGATCAGGGCGATGCAACAATATTGATGCAAATAAATGCAACACTATATGTAAAGATCATTGGAATAACAAAAGAAACAAAAGATAACTTGACAGTCGATCCATTATTCGTTTGGACTACATTTAAAAATAGCGCCTTCAAAATGCGAATACGTTCTATTCAATATGCCAGAAGATATTTCTTACCTCCTAAATATCTCTTTGCTTTGTATTGTCTTCTCAAACCTATCACTGTCCAATGTCGTTGTAAAATGATCAAAGCATTGCTCATGCGATCGCTATTGAGACGACATGATTTCAAAACATATTTATTTCATTGTATTACTAGTTCTCTATCACATGCAACGTTGCTGTGGACCACACTATGTTTCATAATACGGCATAGCCGTTCAAACATAATTGTGTTCAATTTGAATTTATTCGGACACTTGTTTAAATCTTTATATATAAATTTCGTTCATAGATATGACTACATTGGTGGTGGTAAACGAATACCAACATTCAAGTTTAGCTTTCTTCAATCTTTTATGCTACCGTCTAATAATATCAACCATGATTCTGACATATTATTCGAATATGTGGGGCATATTGATGAACAAACAGCCAACACTTTATATGAAGATAGAAAAACATATGCATGTGTTAAAATGCCTTTACATGAACTTCTGCCAAATTTGACAGTGAAGGATATTGGTGAAATAACAACAATACATGGTATATATTTGTCAAAGACATTACGAAGATTACATGGACAAGATCTATCTGTGGCATTAATGAGGCATAATTGTTCAGCTTGTGATACTCATGTTTCTATTTTTCATGTGCATGATATTAAATCACATAAAGACCTGTGTAAACAGTGGTACAGAAGACAAAAAATGACAGAAACAAATGAGTGCGGCAAAGAAGAAACTCAGGCTCAAATGAAAGAAGAATTGGACAAGTCAGATGAGCAATTATTTCCTCCTCCTCCTCCATCTATTGAATTGAAGGAAACCATAATCAGCAACTGGTGCAGAGATACATCACCTGAATGTTTCCAAGAAAGTGGGTGTGCTGTATGTGGTCAATTGGTTGCATTGAAAAACATGTCTTTATTGTCAAAGACGAAGGTTAATCTGAAAATATTAACTAGAGACAATATGGGAATCACAAGATGTGAACGATATCATTGTTCTGATCCAATAGAGGATATCAAAGGTCCAGTGCTAGATGACACATGTAAATGGATATGCAAACCATGTGTGCTCAGTCTGAATAAAGGCCAAACTCCCAAATATGCTTTGGCGAATGGACTTTGGATGGGAAGAATTCCTGCACAACTTCAAAATCTAACATTTGCTGAACAACTTTTGATTGCCCGTGTTCGTCACAACAAATGTATTGTTCGTGTCTCCTCTGGGATGCATAAAATGAAAGCAAATGCCATCATGTTTCAAAACCCAACACCAAAGATATATCAACGGTTGCCTCCAACAATTAAAGAACTTGATGAAGTGCTAGCGTTTATTTTCACTGGTCCTGCCAGACCAACTCCAGAAGACATGGAGCGAACGCCTTTATTGGTTCGCCGAAGGCGAGTTTCTGCAGCTTTAGAATGGCTGAAATTGAATCACATGGATTACTATGATTTAGATATCTCCTATGAAAATCTAGCACAATATCCAGATCATGGAATTCCTGTTGTGGTTGCATATCGACCAGCAGACACAAATAAGGAACCAGAAGCCACTAGTGCATTTGACAATGAAGTGGAAGATGGTGTGGAAGATGGGCCTTGTCCCTTTGTTGTTAGTGGAATAACTGGCGAAAATCTAGATATTACAAGTCCAAAGGCATTAATAGCTAGAGCGACCAAGCACTTGATAGATGACCATGGTGGTGTTCTTGCCATAAGCCATGCTAGAAATCCAGAATCGTTCTTTAATAATCCTCAGTTATATCCTATGATGTTTCCCTGCCTATTTCCATATGGCTTGGGTGGTATTAGCAGCATAGACAATGATGTTTTAAGCATCAGTGATATGATGCACAAAAGACATCTCCTGATGTACCATGACAAAAGATTTCAAACCGATCCCTATTTTCCATTGATTGCATTCAATCAAGAACAAATCAAAGACAGTACAACCGGAGGATATTTGTTGACTAATAAACATAATTTCAACGATATTGCAAATCGCCTGATGAATATCAATACAGCTGTTTTGGATGACCTCTCTAAAAGATTATCTAGAGGTGATAGAGTCAAACCGGATACATCAGAAGAGAAAGCATGCTATAAACTCATTTCTGATCTGGATCACGTAGCTGGTCAGGTCAAAGGTTCAATTACTAACAAGAAATACATGCGAAATGAGATTTGGTCTCTGATATCCTATATTGGTGCTCCGACTTGGTTTATCACTTTTGCACCTGCAGACATCAATCACCCACTATGCTTATATTATGCTGACAACAAAGAAAAGTTTTATCCTAAACTACGTCTACCCCAGGATTGTTACAAACTAATTGCAAACAATCCAGTTGCTGGAGCCCGCTTTTTTCACTTTACTACTGAAATGTTCATCAAACATATATTAGGAATAAATGAATCTCATCCTGGCCTGTATGGAAACACATCAGGTTATTATGCAACGGTAGAGGAACAAGGACGTCTTACCTTGCATCTTCATATGCTGTTGTGGATAAAGGGATGCCTTACACCTCAGGAAATACGTGACAAAATTATGGGTGAAAATTCTGACTTTCAGAAAAGATTAGTGGAATATTTGGAAAGTTTGTGTGTAGGACAATTCATGACAGGTTCTAAAGATGAGGTATCACAGAAAATGGAACAGACAATGTCGAAACCTGAATATCAACCACCAACATGTGTCATGCCAGATCCACCATCATATAATTGTTCCATGAATTGTCAATATCACAACAAAAGATCAACATGGTGGCAAAGGTTTCAAGATGTTGTAGATGATCTTTTATTGCGATTAAATGTACATAACAGGCATGATGGCAAAAAAAAGCCATACTGTCTTAATTCGAAAGGTGAATGTAAACGACGATTTCCCCGTGATATCTTTCAACAAACTTTTGTAGAACCTAACACTGGTGCTCTCAACCTCAAGCATGGTGAACCTTGGATGAACACGGTGACACCTGAAGTTACATATATGCTACGATGCAATTCTGATGTGACCAGCTTATTATCAGGTACTGCTATAAAGGCCATAGTTGCATACATAACAGATTATATTACAAAATTCTCCTTGAAGACCTATAGCATTTTTGAAGTGATAAAAAGTATTTTTGATAAGAATTCCGAAATGATTGGTGGCGACCTAAAAAGAAAAGACAAAGTCAGAAAGCTGTTTACACAAATAGTCAATTCACTCACCTCCAAAATGGAAATTGGTGCTCCAATGGCTTCATTATATGTCCTTGGAAATCCTGATCACTACACCAGTCATAAATTCGTGCCATTCTTTTGGAGATCTTATGTTAAAGAGGTTATCAGTGCATGGTCTGATGAAGAAATTCCTAATATATGTGAAGACCAAAATAATGCACAAAAGGTTGTTATTGGTAAGAATAATGGTGCATACATTGGACTTTCCAAAGTAAATAATTATATGTTCAGACCCGCCTTGTATGATAATGTATCACTGTATGACTGGATACGTCTTGCCACTATGGAACCAAAGAAAAGACGCACCAAAACAAAGACCAAAAGGGCCAGAAAAGAACCAGTGCAAAACCAAATTTTTGACAATCTAGGCTGTGATGATTTGTCTGACTCTTGCACTGAACCTACTAATGTTGACTATTCCAGTGATGACAACTTGTCTGATGTCGTTGATAATGATATACTCATGGAGATAGATGAAATTCCAAAACCTGATAGTTTGAGTAGACATGCAGGCACAGAAATAGCTGATAAAACAAATGAAGTTGATCTTAATAAATTGACAAAATTTGAAAATGATTATACTTTACATTCCAATCATCCACAATATCTTACCCACCATGCCAAAATGAAAGGGAATGATCCTTTCATAGTTCCTAATTTTATTCCGAACACTTTGCCAAGGGCTGACCGTGGTGATCGAGAATATTATTGTTGTACAATGTTAACGTTTTTCAAGCCATGGAGAAGTGGCAAAGAACTCAAAAGTAAATTACAAACATGGGATAATGCTTTTATAGACCACGAGTTTTCTAAAAAAGAACTAGAGATCATGAAATACTTTGGTCTGCGGTATGAATGTTTGGATGCAAGAGATGATTTCTCTGCTAAACGTCAGAAGAATAATACTGCAAATATAAGGTATTCATGGGCGACCTCAAACGGTCTTGATGAACTGGATGACATGCACAATGCTGAATTTGCATTTAATGGCGACGACTTCAACAACAATATTGATGAAGACAATAATGACACGGAAATACTCCTGAAACTTGGTCAAAAAGGACAAAAAAGGAAAGATCAAATGCTGATAACTGAAAGAACTTTGAAAAGGTCAGGGTGGCTCGATGATTGTATTGATGGTACCCCAGATATAGGACCGTTGATACCTATAGAACCACCTGTAGTACAATCAGCAAAATTGTGGAGAACTGCAGTCCTTGCAAAGAAAAAGGAAATCATCAATGACAGAAATAAAAATTTACCAACAAACACAGCAACCATAAATAAATTGGGAAATTTTCAATATAATGATGTCAAGATAGTGGATGCAGCATACATCAACCATATGTTTATTCCTGCAAACAGAGCTGATCGTCATCTTATTGATGTAACTATCAATGATTACAAGTTGAACACTGACCAAAAGAGAGCATTTCATATCATTGCGAATCACTCTACCTTGATTAACGGTTCTGATAAGCTACGCATGTATCTTGGTGGGATGGCAGGCACAGGGAAATCACAAGTCATCAAAGCATTGACTAGTTTTTTTGGTAAACACAACGAAAATCATCGATTTGTGGTTCTTGCACCAACCGGTGGTGCTGCTGCCCTTGTAAATGGATCCACATATCACTCCATTCTTGGAATTAATCAGGGAGGATCATCTCGTTCCCTTGCACAAGTACGTGCCAATCTTGATGGTGTGGATTACATTTTCATTGATGAGGTGTCAATGTTATCTTGCAGAGATATGTATAAAATCAGTGCTCAGTGTGCAAAAGCACGTGGTGTTTATGATGAACCCTTTGGTGGCATTAATATGATATTTGCAGGAGATTTTGGCCAACTTCCACCAGCTATGAGTGGTGCTCCTTTATACTCTGGAACCGTTGGTGTCCAAATCAATTCCAGTCAAACTATAGCAAATCAGGAAGCGGCTATAGGCAAAGCTCTTTGGCATCAAATAACAACAGTTGTTATATTACGTGAAAATATGAGACAAACCAATCAGTCAGAAGAAGATGTCCAACTGAGGCTTGCTTTGGAAAACATGAGATACAAAGCATGTACTCCCAAAGATATTGCATTTCTTCGTACTCGTGTTGCAGGAAAAGGTCCAAATGATCCAAAATTAGCCCAAAAGAAATTCAGGAATGTGTCAGTTATAACTGCATTGAATGCACAAAAAGACAAAATCAATGAACTTGGTATTCAACGTTTTGCTGCTGAAAATAGGAGACCATTAACATCATTCTATTCCATAGACAGATGGAATGATCCTACTAGTTCCAATAGCAAAAGAAAATCTCATCACATGTCAACAATTTTGGATCCTATTCGACACACAAAGATATTGGAACCTTCACTCCAAAAGCTACTTTGGAGCCAACCACATGCATCATCCTCTGATCATATACCAGGAAGATTGGACTTATGTGTAGGCATGCCAGTGATGCTGAGGAACAATGATGCAACAGAGTGCTGCATTACCAAAGGAGCAGAGGGCATAGTTGTGGGTTGGCAGAGTGCAATAGGTCCTGAGCAACAAACTGTACTGGACACTTTATTTGTCAGATTATTGAATCCTCCAAAAAAAATTAACATAGAAGGACTTCCTGAAAATGTTGTGCCGATTACAAAACATGTCACTTCCACCATGTGCTCATTACCCAATGATGATGTGATATCTTTGTCAAGAGAACAAGTGTTGGTACTACCTAATTTTGCAATGACTGATTATGCATGTCAAGGACGTACTCGTCCTAACAATGTAGTTGACCTCAGTAGTTGTAGAAACCACCAATCCTATTATACTTGCTTATCAAGAAGTGCTTCTGCAGCAGGAACTATCATCATGCAAGGCTTTGATCCTAAAGTAATTACTGGGGGTGCTTCTGGATATCTCAGGCAGGAATTCAGAGAATTAGAACTGCTTGATGAGATTACCAAACTGAAATATCAAGGACTCTTACCAGACCATGTCAAGGGAGATCAGCGAAATTCTATCATTGATCAATTTAGAAAATGGAAAGGAAAGTCATATATTCCAAAAAACATTCATCATGCTATCGCATGGAAAGCCACGGAGCAACTAAATCAATACACAACACAGCCCTCTCCATGGCAATTAATTAAACCTATGAACAAAAATCAAAAGGCAGATTTCAGAAACCTCAACTTTGTTCCTGCAAAAGGAACTGTTCCAATCACTGTCACTCATAAAAATTCGACGGCCAATGTATTGCAAAATAAAAAACGAAAATTACAACAAGTTGTAAGTTCATCTTCCATAGTGAAAAAAAGACGAAAAACAAGTACTATTGAATTAAATGAACTAAAAGGGTTTATATGGGATGCGCAAGATTGGAGCTGTGCTTATGATTCACTCTTTACAATATTACTAGCAATATGGAATGAAGATCCATCAAGTTGGAAAAAAAGATTCAATAGCATCAATGAAATATTAAAGATTTTGAGCTTAGGATTCAAACGATCCAAGAATCACACAACAGATTTAGAAACAGTTAGAAATACAATCAGACATTTATTGCATCAAGATAAACCCGAAATATTTCCTTATGGTCAAGTTGGCATTGCCATAAGTGATTTGGCCCATTATATAATGAAAGCAAATGAACCAATGACTTCAACTTGTCTTAAATGTATCAATTGTGAAAACATAACCATTCTGGAAAATGATAGATGTGACGCCATCTTTCATTGTTCATATTCATTTTCTGGAACAATCTCAACATGTCTTGCTCAAATCATAGTTAATAGACAACGGCACAAATGTCAATTGTGTTGGGGAGAGATTACTAAATTTATTGCATTTAACAAAATTCCACCTCTAATCATGTTTACAGTTGACTCTATTGAGAATTTAATAATTAGTCAAGTTATAAACTTGTCAATTGATGACATATCCACTGCTTACACATTGAGAGGAATTGTGTACTTTGGTGATGCACATTTTACTGCCCGCATATTCATCAACAGTATGGTATGGTTTCATGATGGTATATCAACCAGATCAATTTGCATTAATGAAGGTGATATAGATAACTTTTCAAATATTAATTTATTGTCATGTAATGGTAATAATGCTGTACTGTTTATATATGCTCAATCTTAATATGTGTTCTCTTGCTAAAAGAAGGGACGAGTAACATGCCATGCAAAGCAATGGCCCACACCCCACTAGTATCATACCGAAGACCATTATCTGCATTTGATTTCTTAGAACCGAATTCGAGTTTTGCGATAGGCCTACGACATGTCTAACATATGACCAATTATTCAATTTCCAACTCACATGAATGTTTCGTCGCTGTCGTCATCCTCATCATGTAATTGATGCTGGTTTGACTTTGTCTTCTTCGATGGAGAAGAGAATTTACTATGTAAAGCGATTAAAGAATACACAAATATAAAAGACATTATTTAGAGCTACTGACCTGTCTTCGTCTTCCTCTGAAGCATGCCGCCTTTTACCGCTGAATATAAAGAATATTAGTTTGCATGAACAGTATAAATTGAACTTGCAAACCTTGCTCTATTGGTGGTCTTCCTGGACCGCCTATATTACTGAAGTAAATCACTAGTATCTGAAAATACAATTCATGAAACACACCTCATAGATGAGACGGGTTTGGCAATGCTAGCAACGCTATGAACACTAATAACGTCTTCGTCTTCGGAGTTGGCAATACTACTGGGTGGTTTAGTCATGGTGGATGAATCAGAATATTGGAATAAACACGTACACTTCATCATCGACAGGCTTGGTGGTGGTGACCTTCTTACCCTTCCTAGAAACAACAGTATGACCTTTATTCAGAACGAGCAGCAATACATGAAAATAAATATACATACGAAACGGCGCTTGATCGAGCTTTGGACTGAGTCTTCACATTCACAGACTTCTTAGGGGCCATTGCAAAGATAAGAGCTTTAGGGCGAGGAATGAATCTGTGCGAGATATCGTAGATGAATGAAGGGTCGGATGTGGACGATACCATTGCGCTCTCATCGCTATTTAAGTACACTGAGACAGATCGAATACAATAAAGAACTCGTTTATGGAGATCACACCGGCAGGTATGAAAACTACATCTGTTGATGGTTTGAAGGAGAACTATTCGGATCATAGCGCCATAAAAATGAAAAAAAAATCAGGGACATTCCCCATGATGTAGAACCCATGATTGACCAGCTGTTACGCTCAGCATCATCCAACAACATGGATATGGATTACTGGTATGGAGAATAATCAAACACTAAGTCTAATTAGGATTTCGGAATGTAAAACAGCTGTCACCACATGGAACTGATCATAAGATCATAACACAGCCAAATCGGAAATAGAAATTTATGTGACATATATACTCATTTCCAAACAAATACAAACATCGGATCAACTATACTGACAGTTGCATCGGAAACAAATCATTCTGAATGGATAGGGGTTTCCTTTTAATGCTGTACAATAAGGAGGTCAAGCATTACGATAGCTGTCGATGTATATCCTGTCCTATAAAATGGAGAAAAACAATAAGAATCTATTGAGAAGATCTGCAACACAAGAATGCAAACACCATACAGACATCACAAGTTCATGGAGGATGAACATGATGCACTTCCATAATCTCGATGACGATCCAAAACGATTCATGATAAAACAGTCGAAAATTGCATTTGAATTATAAATCCCACTTCCACTTTGCAAATGGACACCTATTACAATTTCAAAAGCGCATGTCAGTCCATATACCACTGAAGGCATTCATACATTCAACTCTACTTTACAGCTGAACATTTAAGTAATCTCATATCGACACGGATGGACAATGATGACAGTCAACTCGCCAATGCTACAAATGTATGTTCAAATTTTACGATGTATGCTGTGTTTCATTACATTTGCAGATTTCGAATATCAATGTAGTTCATAATGACTCACCAAATTGCTGGAAACTTACACAGCCAAGTACTGATACCACCGAGCATGAAGAACTTGTCTTAAGCTTACAGGCGATATTGGTGGCCAAAGACCTACCACCAATCACCAGCAGGTATATTGTTCCATCACATAAATCGTAAACAATTGATATACATATATTTTCCAGACCACCCGAACGTCGAACACCATTTCTTCATCAGAGCATCCTTATAGCAGGTCTCAACATACCACTGTTCGAATCGTACCTTGACAACCTCCGCATCTTACATCAGAAACTGGCCCGTACTTTCCCAGAACATGCAATGCTGGACTTCACGTCATCCACCTATATCGAATACACTGCATTATCTATTGGCACCCGATACTTCACCGATCGCCGACATGACAATGTTTCATACCATATTCCATTCGAACACAACGTCGATCCCAAAGGTATCCTGTCATCCATGAGCAATACTCGATACTTCCATGGGACGGATAATGAGGTCCTTTATTTCAAGTTAACATCAGACGGAGGCCGGCATTGGTGAGTGCTCAGCACAACAATAGTTTGACCATTGATAATGATATAGATGACAGCTTTGTACCTGCCAGTCCAACTTGCTTCAGGATTGGTGACATTGTAGAAGTCCAGATGACGGTATCGGCGGTTTCAGTCAAGAACGACAAATTTAAGATGATACTCAATCTGCGCTCATTAGCACTGGTCAACAGCGAGTTTACCGAGGTACCAGACATATCTAATAATTCAATTAATAATAACTAATGTACATCCAGAATGTGACGATAGGTCGAACGAAGGCACCTCATCCTGCTCTCAATACTATGACCAGGATTAATATCAAACGTAATGTGGGTTATGTCCAGTTGACAGACGATGGTGAAGATGTCATAGAAACCCGAAGACGTTTGACCAACCTGAGGATGAATGAAGCCGATTAATATCTATTATAATTACGTTGTACAGTTACATGTGAACATCAATTTTATATAATATTATGTTCTGCAATACGTTCACAAGTGAAATAACAACACAAATAGTTTCATAAAGTGACTGGATATCTGAGTATCATTTAATCGTAAAAAGTCGTCATCATTTTCCTGTGAATATAACTATTCAAACCGATATGGTATTTCTCATTCAATGGTCCGGCCTAACATGCATGGACATTTGCTCAGTACCTTTCAAAAACCTAGAATTAATTGATAAATGTATGTATTGTACACACATATCATATAAAATTTATATTGTTGTGTAGTAAGAATGGGTTACTTGGATTACATATGGAAAATTTACTGAACACTTTGTTGAACAATATTGGACCCATGTAGCTACATCACAAAAACATCCGATATACTGCACTTAGATCTTGCCTTTCCACTGCCAGACATCCGATATACTGCACATACCATTGGCTGTGCAATGGCAGTACCCCTGATTAAAACCGAGACACTTGTTGAACACTTTGTTGAACACTGTTGAACGGTTTTTCGGCCTGTTCAACAGGTGTTGAACAAGTGTATCATTAATAATACAATGTGCATTGTAAATCTAGCTACACCTTATATAATGTACGTAACTTTATTTATGCAAATGTAATGCTTCAGATGAAGCCTGGAACACTTGTCGAACAGCTTGTCGAACACTGTTCGGCCTGTTCGACAAGTGTTCGACAAGTCCATCATTAATAAACTCAATGTGCATTGTAAATATATCTACACCTCATATGATGTATATAAAGTACGTACCATTATTTATGTCATTGTAATGCTTCAAATTAAAGCTTGGACACTTGTAGAGTGGCTTGTCGAACACTGTTCGGCCTGTTCGACAAGTGTTCGACAAGTCCATCATTAATAAACTCAATGTGCATTGTAAATATATCTACACCTCATATGATGTATATAAAGTACGTACCATTATTTATGTCATTGTAATGCTTCAAATTAAAGCTTGGACACTTGTAGAGTGGCTTGTTGAAAACTGTTTGGCCTGTTCGACAAGTGTTCAACTAGTCCATCATTAATAAACTCAATGTGCATTGTAAATATATCTACACCTCATATAATGTATATACAGTATGTACCATTATTTATGTCATTGTAATGCTTCAGATTGAAGCTTGGCCACTTGTTGAACACCTGGTTGAACACTGTTCGGCCTGTTCGTCAAGTGTTCGACGTGTCCATCATTAATAAATTCAATGTGCATTTTAAATCTAGCTACACCTCATATAATGTACATACCTTTATTTATGCAATGGTAACGCTTCAGATTGAAGCTTGAACACTTGTTGAACACCTTGTTGAACACTGTTCACCGTATCTGACCAGTGTCCGATGTTCCTCCTGTAAATAATTCTAATACATATTGCACAATATATGTATTTGTAGACACATTTGATGTATGGTTGTCAATTACACTGGCAGTTCCTCAGAATACAGCTGGGACACTGGTTGAACCCGTCACAGAGCAATGTTCAGCGCCTTCCACTCATGTTAATTTGTAGTATTACTTATTCCCAATTTGGAGCCTGTGATCCGGCTGCCTTATTGTACTTTCTGATTGGGACAACAACTTCTCACAGTCAGCTCCGCCCAGTCACACGGATTCATAATTATTCCCAGGGCTTCAAAATTGTTCCCACAGTTTCAAAAAATTGTTCCCACGGCTTGGCAAATTAGAGTGTGACCCTGAGTTTGAGAATCCACCGTATGGAACGATTCCCTTATAGGGACTCGTAACCAACATGTACCATCAAAGCATCAAACATTAGTGATGCGGCATCTGTCGATACATTTGAGGAAGATCCAAATGTGCAATTAGAGCGGATTGATGGAACAGGGGAGTTGGGGAACGGGATGGCGAAGGAGAATGACCAGGACACGGAAAACAGGAAAGCTTGGTGGCATGTGCAGAAGGACCTGAAGGATAAAAATGGATGAAATCCTCCATTTCAGGATCGAAGGAGGAGAGTGTTTGAGGAGTAGGTGTTGGAGGGATGGAAGAGGAGTATCCCAAAGGCATTTGCACGAGTGGAGTGTGTTTTTTGGTAAACATGGACAAGTCCATTTAATCGGAGATCCATCACAATCCCAACCTGGAATTTGAATAACTATGACTCAGGCGGAATGCCCTAGATGTTCAAAAGTCTTCGACTCTGTCTTCAGTGTGACCCGTCACCTCAATCAACCCCGGTCTTCCTGTGCAAGTGTCTTTGACAGGCCGACTACAACTCAGACTCTCCGGCCCACCATGTCTACCGAACTGGTCGATGATGGTCTCTATGAAGATCTGGACCCCAGCGGAATTGACCGCCAATGTCTGGAGGGGAGATTTGAGATGGACTTGGATACTTCGTCTTTCCCCAATTCCACACCATTTCATGAGGATTTCCTTGGTGCAGCATCTACATTTGGCCCCGGCACCTCGTTCATGAATGAATTTGACCTCGATCAATTCTCTGACATGCGTCAAGAGAATCTTTATTATCCATTCGCATCACAGAATGATTGGCAAATGGGGTTGTTCCTGCTCTTATCTGGCATGAGCATGGGACTTATCAACCAGTTCTTGCGCCTCGAATTGGTATGTAGTTTGCCTTTGGCTATACTTACTGAACTGAAACCTCGTAGATCAAGCAACTACCGTTATCATTTTGAACTGCTAAAGAATTAAGAGGTCGGGCTGAGTTGCTTCTGCCTGGTCCTAAATGGCAAGCAAAACCATGGCAAACGACTCATCCTACAAAGTCTCCAATCACCCTATATTATCGTGACCCAATTGAATGTCTGAAATCATTATCATGCGTTTTTACTCCTTGCCCTTCTCCCCATCCCCAAGTTCATCGAGAAGGATAATAATCTCCAGGGTGTTCTAGAGAACCGACTGATCCATGAATGCCTAGATTTGGTTTTGTCACCTCTGAAGAAGGCTGCCCATTTTGGCATCATGTTCAGCGACCCCCGTGGCAACACGCGATACTGTTTCACTCCTCTTGCAGGATACATTGCCGATACCCCGGAGGCTGCAATGCTTGCAGGGGTCGGTGGAAAAACCTCACATCTCACAATGGCCACATACAAGCAATTTGGCGACTCATATCGACATGAGCCAAGAACGGCGTCTACCATGCTGGCACAACTCGACTCTCTGGCCTCGGCGGTTGATCCAGTCCACAATTTAGCTGCCTATATCAAAGCGGCGAAAAAGATTCAGCTCAATGGAGTAGATCAGCCATTTTGGAGGGACTGGCTGCTAGCAGATCCAGATAAATTTTTTTCCCTTGAACCGCTTCATCATTTGCACAAAATGTTCTGGGATCACGACTTGAAGTGGTGCATTCGTGCCATTGGCGAGAGTGAAATTGATTTTCGATTTTCTGTCCTGCACCCTCACACCGGATTTCGATACTTTGCTGGGGGGATTTCAAAACTCAAGGAAACAACAGGACGGGATCACAGAAACATCTAGCGATACATCATAGGCATCATTGCTGGTGCAGTACCGAATCCCTTTGTTATTGCCATTCGTGCCTTGATGGACGTCCGATACCTTGCCCAGTCTCCCATGATTGATGAACATACTCGCATAAAAATAGAGGTAGCACTGAAACAATTCCATGACCACAAATAAGCGATTCTTGATGCTGGCGCATGTACTGGGAAGAAAAAGAAGCAAATCAACAATTGGCATATACCCAAATTAGAGATATTGCAGAGTGTGTCTGTGAAAATTCGAACGAACGGTGTCCCCTGCCAGTGGAGCACAGACGCTACAGAACATGCACACATTGAAGTTGTCAAGGACCGTGCTCGATCTGGTAACAACCAGCGATATGAAAGCCAAATATGTCGTACACTGGATCGGATCGATAGGTGTCGGCGGTTCGACCTCGCAACGGCTATTCGTGAAATGGAAACACTCAACAGGGCACCCAAACACTCGGGGGGCTACTCTTCCGAAACTGAAGGCGAGTCAGACTCTAGTTCTGATGACGACAATTTGCATCCCTGGCAGGCAGGCACTTCACTCCTAGAAAGGATCCGTGATGTCTCAAATATCAGATCTCGTCGAATTCCCATCAACTATTTCAAAGTAGCTGAGCATCTTTCATCCACACATGATGTTTCCATTCCCTGTCCACTCTGAACTTGGGGCTCTCATTCGACAGCGTTCCACTTGTCACGGGATCCAACTTTCAAAAGAATGCGTCTGGAAGATGTCATGGTCAAATTTAACATTCCTGATCTTGAGCTCGCACTTTCCTACTGCCTTCAACGCCTTGAACGTCGTGAAAAAGTGTACACTATTGGTGGCCGTCGCCCAGCTGTGGCTAACACGTCAATTTTGGTCGACAAATTGCAGGTATGGTCAGCAATGCGGATGCAGTTGAAGGACTACCACTGCCCAGACGTTGTCTCAACACCAATGAAATTGTTTGCTCACCCCCCCACATCTGTATGGCCTCTCAGACGTTATGATACTGCATTTGCAAATACAGACTAGTGTTGCCGAAGTTCAGTTCGGTCCGGTTCCGACCCTTTTTGGCGGAACCGCGAACTGAACTTCGGGTCCGGTTTGGCGCATGGCCAAACCTGGACCCGGACGGCATTGAACCGTTTCTCCGCGTTCGGTCTGGGTTCAGACGCGGTCTGAACCCCGGACCGAGGTGGGCTCACCCCATGAGCTCCATTCTCCTCGCGAATGGCAGGCACGTATCAATCGATACGGCGCTACACTTCGCGAGGTAGTTGGGCTGCGGGGGAGCCGTCTGGCGCTGCTGCTGCCGCCGCTGTCACTGCTGCCGTTGCTGCCGCCACTGTCACTGCTGCCGTTGCTGCCGCTGCCGGCGCTGCTGCTGCTGCCGTCGCCGTTGCTGCTGCCACTGCTGCTGCTGCTGTCGTGGCCGTTGCTGCTGCCGCCGTTGCTGCTGCCACCGTTGCTGCTGTTGCTGTTGCTGCTGCTGCCGGCATTGCTGCTGCTGCTGGCCGTCATAGTTGTGGTTGCCGTTGTTGTTGCCGCCGCTGGTGGTGATGTTGGATGGCTTTGGCTGTTGCCGCTGCCGCTGCTGCTGCTGCTGCTGCCGTTGCTGCCGGCGCTGCTGCTTCCGCTGTTGCTGCTGCTGCTGGCCATTGCCGTTGTCGTTGCCTGGTTGCCGTAGCCTTTGCCATTGCCGTTGCCGCCGCTGGTGGTGGTGGTGTTGCGGCTGCCCCGCGTCCGTTGGCATTGCGTTGGCGTTGGCATTCATCTTGTGCCAATGTGGTTGCGATGTGGTCGCAGTCGAGTTGCCTGCCACAAATAACATTAGTAAAGTTAAGAAAAAAATGGAAACTTACCTTTGAACACAACACAATTTGTGTTGTGTTCAACCCGCGTTGAAGTTGCTGTGTTGCGTGAAAGGTCACGGCCGGTCACATGATGCCGTTTAACACGAAATAGTAAGTAAAGAAATACGAAAAACAAATGAAATCAATACCTTAAAAATATCCGCGTTTGCGGTTTGAACGTGGTTTGGAGCCGTTCAGGAAATCTGGAAGGCCTCGAAACCCGGAACTGAACCCGCGGTCCGGTTCAGCACTTGGCTGAACTTAGACCGAACTTAGGGTTCGGTTCGGGGTTTGAACCGGGTTCGGCTAGGTTCGGAACCGAACTACGGCAACACTAAGGTGTCGACTTTCAGGGTCGTTCTGGTCAGTGTCGACCGATCGAGGCGAACGGGTGGATGCTTAAAGACTCGACGAGTCACATTTCGATGATCATGCTGGGTTATCAAGATCTTCTAGCGAGTCCGATGCGGTAATATCGAAGCCAATCCTACAAATGGAGGCACCTTGGCCGGAAAGGTTAGGAAGTCATGATCACCGAGCACAGGCCTTGAGGCTTGAGGCCTTGGGCGGAAAACTGGCAGTAATGTCAGGTAAAAACGGAAATTCGAACAAAGTCGAACAAAGTCAGCTAAATGTTCACTAATGTCCATTGATAGTCACCGTTTCGACCGCATCATTGTCTGTCGGACCGTAGTTGAATAATAGTCGAGTGGACTCCGTCTGGTCACTGTCTGAAAATTGGCACATGTGAGATATACCGTGGTCTGCTTTTTGGTTGAGTCTGGGAAGCTAGTCAAAACCTTCATTTCTGTTTTTGTTGGCGTCTACTGCTTATTTAGCAAACATAACAGTCTTGTAGGCCGCCGACTACCCTCAAGACTGTTCCCACTCAAGTCTCCCACTTTCCTTCACCGACCGCCGGCTTTGATATTAGTATCATCCAGCAATGAGTCACTTCTAATATGCTATGCTTCTAATGTGCCCTGTATTCCAGTCGTCCACCCTCGAGGTTTGTGGATGCCACCTTCTGCTAAGGACCGTCACCATTCGACACATCTCGGAGATCCTCTCTATCGAGTGAAATTAGACAAAAAGTGATGCTGGGAGCAGGAGCGATTCTAAACCGGCCGACGGCTTGATCGTCTGCAGACAGATGACTTTAAATCTCACTCCCGGTTCTCAGTCTTATTCTTCAAGTTCCAGTCAGGTTACCATTCAGTCAGGCAGTTATATATAGTCTTTTCCAGATACCTTCAAATCCAACTTCTCCGACATTTAGATCATCCCAACTATCCCCGAAACCGTAGCGGATCACTGCCACAGTCATGCATGTTGTCGCACCCGCAGCTCCACCAGTCCTGGGTAACTGTATACTTCTATGGACAATCTCAATTCACTCTCTTGCATGAGTAACCAAGGCCCGAGGCTGCACTATGAAATCCGATACTGAAATTTTGTTAAAAGGTGCATTGCTTTCTTGCTTTTAAAATGCCTGCTCCAGCTTCTACAGTTGCTTTCATATGCACGCAAGGACTGACTTTAATCTTAGTCTTCACCGTCTCACACAATATTGCGTTCTTCGATGATATTCTAAGTATTTAGTGCATTGCCATCAGTGTAGATAATACAACCTCCTAAGAATGTGGAGACACCAAGCCTCCGCGATTTATTTACATCACAGAGCCAAAAAGGGTTGGATATATAGTACTCAGGCTGCCGCCGCCGCCGCCGACCTGAGAAATTGCTATAATATCTTCGTCCAGCGATTATGCTTGAGGTTAATCGACTCAACACGTCACTTTTCGCACTAGTTCGTCCACGATCAAAATCTCTGTACGGTATTTTTGATACCGGCTCGCGGAATTTTCTTCGCGTGATGAAGCCACCTTTGTCCAGAACTAATACTTTAAACCTTTGACCGCAGTACACGGCGTGTTACTTACCTTTCACCACTACACTTCTCGGCACACGTTTTCAAGTTTGCCTTAAATGTCTTCTCTACTTTGCCCATCTGTGCCAGGCATCGGATATCTCATCATACCACATCCGCACACAGCAACCTTCAAATCTCTCGGGAAGCATCACACAGTCAGTTATCTACCGGAAACACATCTCCATGTCCAAGATCAGACTCTCGAAAAGATCACAATCTGTTTGTGGTTGGGGCCCGGTATTTTCATTTACGCTTGATCTCCTTGTCTCTAATTTATCATTGTTTCGCTCTTTTGGCAAGATCCCGGGAGTGTGGAGGTCCAGGCCTTCCTCATTGACCCAGGTAGATTGAACGGTGTGCTCACTCTTGGCAAAGCGTATGCACATCCATTCTTATCTAATTTCTTTGCCGTTCGAATATTTCTTTACCAGGCTCAATGCGAAACAATCTTCGCAAGTTGTGGAACTTGCGTGAACGGAACTAATGGCAACTGAACCACCAACTGCCATTGCTCGTGATCTACTTCAAATCAACAAGAAACCATGTATACTGTTCATTGAATGGGGCGTAGGTCATGAACATGTCATACAAGAAGCCGAGAGTCTCTCTTTGCGCATGCAATCTCTGCAAAACATCAATAGTCTTTTGCGATTCTTCAAATCATCGATAGTGCCAGGAGACGCAGCACATTCCCAGACTCTCTCGGGGTGGCACAAAGCGAAGTTCCAGGAGCTCAGGGAAGCGTCCTCTACGAATTACATCTTCGATCCTACCGCGCTCGTTGTCAATATCATCTGAGATTTGGTGGAGACACTGGACAGAGTCAATAAGCTGGCGGTGGCTCAAAAGAATGTTCTCATACCTCTCACCTTTGTTCCTTCCTGGGCAGCTTCCTTTGAAGATTGCGTGACGAAGGACGAAATGACAACACTTACCAAGCTTACATTATAATCCCAAGTATGCTACCGCACATGTAAACGTACACTTTGCTTATAAACTTGAACACACATATCACCGAACCCAGATTTGCAAAGCTGGACCCGAATTCTCAGAGGCTCTTGAAAATATCGTAGGCCTCAACCCCAAGGCCATACACTAGAGTTGATACATTTTCAGCCTGTGCTCAAAGGGAGGAGTCCGAACATTCCTCCCTGTCCTTCTCTTCTTCACTATCTGGTGAGTCTATACTTTCTCCCCGATCACGGTGCTGACACGATGAGCGTCATTGCTATACAGAGCCCTTCCATCTCCCCCCCCGGCATGCAGCACAATCCACCACCAGCCCTTCACACCAACAACAGTGCCGGTACCGGACTCACCACCAATGAGTGCTATAAAGTATCCGCTTTGCGGAAGGCGAAGAGGACTAGATCCCGCTCGCCCTGCATATCTAGAGGAAAAGGCATGGTTCTTGTGCGAGGAATATGACTGCCGGCGTGAGGAGAAGAATAGGCAGCATCCGAAGCAAGAAATAACTCGTTAGGTTAATAGTTGTTGCAGCTTCAATTCATTGTCGCCAATCCCTTCTTATCACAGAACTCGTTATCGTATACAGTCTGTATCCTACACCATAATGTCAACCAGCAAATTCCCTGATCCATTTCCCTGCCCGCCGTTCCCACCAGCTTTCCTGAATATGGTTCTTGGCTGATGGGTACGAAATCGTAATTGAATGCAACAGGTATTTCCCAGTTCCAGTCCAAGCCCCAATCAGTAGATACTCCTGAATCTCACTGCCAGGCAGCTGGACGAGGTCCCCAAAAGTATTGAATTCAAATCGCTTAAGCTGCTTTAGTCCCCGGAGGCCGGCTGCCCATCGCTCAACTTCAGACCAAGGATGGGGCACGCCGAGACTATTCTGCGGTAGATTACTTCAAAGTGCTTGCTTATTAACGGCACAAAAAGACTGACCGTATGCTTAGTACGCATTTCACTTAATCTCAAGGTAGAAACTTGAGGCGCAGCGACGGCTAATAAGTCCAAAATGTCCAGGTCATTTTGGGAGAAAGTGATATCTAGCAACGTGATGTTCGATGTCGCCAGAAAAAATGATAGGAGTAATCGAGGCAAGGAATCCTGCGATTGTTGATACCTGGCGGTAATGAATGATACAGGGTTGTGACGGATGAGCGAAGCTATGCAATCCATGGGGCCATCTATCTCCGTCAAGGCTGCGGGTGGCATAATAGGGCACAACTTGGATCCGCATTTTCCAAGCACGAAAGAGTTGATTACTGGATGTCGCTGCAGGAAATTGGATAGACCTTTGTGGGGGAGCGTCTTTGTGTAGAACGATGTCAAATGGGAAAATTGTAATCCATCGAAGATACGAGAACAGTTGAATGCTGAAATGGGCGGAAGATCAACTATTAACATATCAACCTGAGATACACGGGAAAGGAAAGGATGGATGGTAGAAACAGATGGGGTAATCTTAAGTCGGATTTCGAGGGACTTGATGCTGCGAGCAAAAGCTTTGTTGTGGGTTACAACCACAAGGTACCAATACAATTCCTTGGGAGTAGTGATGCAAAGCATTTCCTGCACGAACATGAGAATGAGAGTGGGTCATTATCTGCTTGACCTCATACGTACCCGGCGTTGCTCAAGAAAAGCAGCCTGCATCAAATATATACAACATGAATTTATTTATGGAGCATAAAGTAGAATTGACGCACCGTTCGTGCTCAAGTCTGCGTTGGCATGGTGGTACAGCGGTAACTTGAGCAGTACGAAAAACACAAAGGTGTATATCTATCGCATGAGTGGCAGGATCGGCAACTAGATGGATAACCACAGTTTTCCTCACAATGCTTGTTTGACCAAATGGAGCTTTCATACATTGAAATGTGCACTTAGCGAGAAGGCAACGCAATTGCACCCTCAAGTCAGATCTAGATATTTGATCAGTGAATGAAGGCAACGGATCATATTTCCCTCTCACATGCATCGACGATATTCCAGAGATTGATAGCTCCACACCAACGATATTCCAGATTGGTAGCTCCACACCTGTAATGTGTGCGACGTTTACATTCCAACGGCGGAAGATGGGATATGACGCAGAAGAGTGTTGCCATTAGTACCTTGGGAGCAAAGGATTTTGAGTGCACCCAAATTCTTTCTCATGTTACAAAGGATATGGGATGAATTTCCTAGCAGACCAGACCGACTTTCGCACAAAGACGGAACATGCAACGCTTGACTCGGCCGAGATTCTTCGTAGATCAAAGGATGGATTCTTAGCGGGCAACAAAGGAGCCAAGTGTCGACTCGAGTATCCCTCTGGTGACCGCCTATGAGCTGAACTTGATACATCTGAAGATAAAATGATTGGAGGGTGAAAATAGATTGGACCAATGTACTTACAGTATTGAAATTCTGCCTGCGAAAGAAACAAAGGTTTCTACAGCCGAATATATTTATCTACCATCAAGTATGCACAAAACCCCAATCATTTCGCTCTCACGTCATTCCTTATGCCTTCTGAGTGGGTGAGCTAAAATACCATTCTCTGACTTGACAAAAACGGTGCTGATACGGTTTGGTAGTCCTTCCCATCATTCCCCTATCCGGAAATCGTTTCAGACGGCATCGGTGGAAATCACGGAAGTGCACCTGAATCGAACGCTAACCGTGATTCGCGCCCGCCGGAATCAGGTCCATCGGGCAACGTATGTGAAGCGAAACTTTGACAATCCCTTCGCATTAACCGCATTTTGCTGTCCAGGAACAAAAGGCTGGTTGCTCGAAAGCGCAGGCTAAGTAACAATGGACACTTATACTTCAACTTCCCTAAAACTAAAGCATCTTTTCATTCTCATCAGGGATGCTAATGATGCCGACATCGGTGAATCGGATGGCGAACCCACAGATCCAAGAAACGTCAGAAGCCAGAGGGCCTCGTCTAAAAAGACGCGGGAAGGAAACACGGCACATGTACGTTGTTCTTGAACGACGTTTTGATGGCAAATATTCTCTAACACATACTATTAGAAGCACGTTCGTCGATTTCTGCAAGAAAAGGGTCTCATTCCGGTGCCTGCATCTATCAAGAATAAGAAAAATGGTTGGACGAAATCTCTCGAACCCAATAACCCTCTTCTGAGTATGCCCCCTGCGGTGGATCCTGCGACCCTGAGTGCATATATTCAAAGGCTTCATCCTGGGCCAACAACGGACTATATGCTGATCAGTTGGAGAGACACGATGGGACATCCTTGGAACCAGAAGGTTATCCAGATGCTCGCAACAGAATTTACCAAGAAGGTGAAAGATTGCCATTATCAACTAATGACTTCATTACCTGACAAAGATTTCACCGTCACTGCAATCCAATCCAAACTTTCCTGTCATCAGACTATGTTGAATACTTCCATGCGAAAAATGAAAGAAGCAGGGCATTTATCGGCTAACGAGATGTCCGAAGTCTTCGTCAAGGAGAGGGACGAGGCGCGGTGCAAATCACGAAGGAACGAGAGGCGAAGGAACATGAGCTGTTTTGCTTCACATTTCGGATCCGTCTTTCAAAGGCCAAGTAGCTTTTTGCCAGGCGTTTCGAAACCATCGAATGTGCACTAGACTCGCCGTTGACGAAAAATCGCGAACTATGGGAGGAGATTCAAGCTATCTTTTCATTATTAGACGAAAAAGACATGTCCTCTGACGAAACTGAAACGGAAGCTTTATTTGGTGCTAGTAAAGTGACTCGTAGAATTCGGAAGTTCTGGATTGATAATCGCATCTCAAAGGTATGATATCTGCGCGCTCCTATGGGAGCATTGGATATCTGATATCTATCCCAGATCATGAATTACATTGACCGGCAGTACAGCGACCGGACGCCTAGTGGCACGTTGAAAAGGGGCAGCGCACCCCTCCAGCGCCATTGGGAATGTAGGAAAGTCAACGTCAACCAAGCTCCAAAGCCTGAACTACCGATGAATGTATATTCCCCTGAACTGGCGCAGGAAGTTTTCACATCACTCAGTGCGAAAGAAGCGATGATGCTGCCCAATGTTGGTGGATCAATTCAGACTTTTCGTTCGATTGTGCTAAAACACTTGACAGATACCCGACTTCTAAGGCTATTATTGCCTTCTGACATCCCTCGTCAAACGATGCTTAATTTTGTCTGTGGTGTCAAGTTGGTTGGCTGTCAGAAATTGTGTTTGTTGTATTTATTTTCTTCACATGCTGTAGTGCCGACGCGAATTGGATGCACATCATGTTAAGAATTCGAAAGTTTGATGGCACATTAATAGATACCCTGCCTTAATGTGAGCTACTGCTAGTAGTCAACCACATTTAAGAAGTTATGGAATGCAGTCGGTTCCTGTGGACCTGGTATAACCCGCATAATGTAAATATCCTTCTCCAAGAGCCATAATTCAGGTGCAGCACAAATGATGGCTGGGCGAATATATAAAGCACAGCTCGAACGACATAAATAAATAAATACTCACAACAATCGTATGGCTTTGGCGATAAACCGAGATTGGGCCCTGGGTCAGTTCCTTGGACTGGATTAGAGATTTTCGACGCCTGTATATTGTCGGTTAATGGATCCTCAAGCGAGGGAGTTACTGATGGAATACGATCGTTCTGCGAAGATTCTGCAGGGGCCGAGTCTCCAAGTAGTTTTGCATCTCTTTTGTTGCGGGATGCACGTATCTTTGCAGGAGTAGACAATGTCGGTGCGTCTTTATTCTTGGCGTCTATAACAATGTGCGGTTCTAGGATTCAAAGTGCCGCAAATTAGATATGTCACCTACTCGCATTCCGCTTTTCCCTAATGGCTCGTAATTTGTCCGCTGTTGACTGAGACATGATGTGAACGATTGTGGTGACTTTGAGGGGATCGACACAGACTCGGACCACATACAAACTCCGAAGCCCGTCCTTTCTCGCACAGGTACAAAGCCAAACCTCGCACAAAGCACATATCCTCTCCATAGAGGGACTCCGTTGACGTTTCAAATAGATTCTTGAATCTAGGTCAAGTGATGGCTGCTATTAGAATGCGATGAGTTCACTCTGGTGGATCCGACCAGCACACGGCTTCGGGGCTCATTAAGCGCTCATCACTGGAGTGTCTTTGGAAAGGTGGGCTGGAAATTCAGCTGATCAGAGAATGCTAATTTACTAAGGTAAAGAAGTCCCCCGGGACTGAGCTTTGCACTTTGACCAAGAGCAGAGTGGTGTTTGCACCTACGTTCGAAATCTCCCAAAATCTTCCACCGACCTGCTTACATCGATCGATTCTCTTAGTTCTCGGCCTCCGCACGCTACCAGCTTCAAATTGATGTTTTTCCCACCGTTAGCGCCCGCCCTTGTATCACGTATTGAAAATAGTGACGCAACCGATCTACGACATCCTCTAATGGATCCCATCTCATCTGGCTCGGTGCGCTACGATCCCAAGACCCTTCTTCCTGCACATATTTAACATTTACCTTTCATCATTTCATAGAGAGTGGTAGGATATCATAGGGTCAAATGATCCCATCATAACAATATTTGCACTATGGTGGATGGCGGATTCCTGTATCAAGAGACCCTGCACGAAACGATTACAACTACAGTAAGGTAAAGTTCTACTACGATCCCCGAGCCCTCTTGCGACTCCTTTTCGCCGAAGTATTTTTCAAGCACCGTCTTACAAATTCTCGAAGGAGCCAATCCTTGTGATACGACAGCAAAATGGGGTATCTCTCGGAGGCCTGGACTCGCATGGGTGGATTAGAAGAAATTCAATAATGCAACTTGTGATATCTTACCAATGTCGAAACCACGTCGATTTTACCTAGATCGGGCTGTCTGTGGAAAGGTAGGTCCGTATCTAAGTGCTCATTGGATAGCTGATTGATGTAAGTCTGATTCAGAAGACGATTAGCCACTCAATGAAGGGTAAGAAAGTGGGACGAACCCGGATGGCTGCATAATCTTCAGGACGCCAATCAAGCCAGGACTGGAGTCGGATAGAGGACGCGCTTCCAGATTCCCCTGGTTTTCTGATACCCGTCTGCTCTGGGTTCTGAGAAGAACCTGCATGGGAGGGAACGAGCGGAAATGGATTCTCCGCACTTTTCATGTTACTCTGTGTTTGACCTTGGTCTGGGCAGTTTGTTGGCAATAGTTCTAGCAACGGTAAAGTCAGCTATGGCGGTTCCAGCCCAAAGATTGAACGTGGGGACCATGCGCGCTTGGCTGGGGGTAATGTAACTGGATTGACTTCGCGACCCTCTGGTGCAAGGCCGTCCCTCGACTGTGTCTTCTGAGAAGCGGGATTCTCGGCATTATGCAACAACGGAAGAATATGAGTACTGGTGAGTGCCACTGGCAGAGCCGCACCATAATAAATCCACAGCGCCACTGACTTGAACCTTTGTTTCTTTCAACCTGTATTTTCAGGGTGAGTTCTTGCATTACCTATTGTCACATCTCGGTCTAAATCCCGCACAAACTAGTCCAATTTCGACGGACTGTAAATGAATCTCGCTCGAATGCACTCCCTGAGAACTGTATATCCTATGAGCCTGGATCGCACCCCAGTCATTACCCGAATGGTTTTCCCTGTGTCCTTTAGTTGCACAGGTCCGCAAGATAACAGTGATGGTGAGCGGTTGGTCTAAATCGCGAGATCATCTTTCTACTGGTGCCCGAAAAATAGACGACCACAGAGATGACGTGATTAGAAAAATCATTCCCAAGCCCCGTGGGCAAGTGGGATGCTTGAGTCGTGGAGGCTACAGCTTAAAAGCAGTTCTCAACGATTGGAATCCAGACGTCTATTTGAGTCTACAGGTGATGTACCCAGGTTTCGGAAGCCGCCATCAACTTCACGATAACAGAAATTTATCCAAGCTCGAATTCGCTACTACGTTGACAACCGATCCCTAATACGTGGTTCTCCTATTTCAAAACAACCACCGTCAACCATTGACAAAATAAAAATTGAAGTGAGTGAGCCGAGATTCCTTAGTTGGACGTTTCGACGTAACTTGGTGATCAGGCTAGAGAGAAATTTCCCATCCTAACAAGATATGAGAACGATTGGCCGTCCCGGGATATGATAGCTACTTTTTTGAGTAATGCGACCTATCCAAAATCCTAATTGTACATTGTCATTGTACATCCATCATAGCTCACATAAATTACGGCCTTGGTCAGCTTTCAGCGCGCAGCTTTCGCTTGCACATCCGGATCCGGATCCGCATGTCAAATACAGGGAAGGATATTGATCCTCAAGGCGCCAAAGCCTCGGACCTCTTCTTTGTTCCATCGTCGATGGCAGACACCGCCTCATGGCTATCAAGTCTGTGCCAGAGCGATTTGCTCGGATACAGATCCCGAACAAAGCAAGATTTATTATAACAAAGCAAGTGGGGACAAAATGATCTTGATCTCGACACATAACATCTTTGCTTCCAAGCTGCAAACACAGAACCCGAATTCGCGATGAGACAATTTTTATTGAGAAAACTCCATAGAGGAACGACGGTGAGGATTGTTCTCCATAGCCCCGGCCACTCACGTTCCGGTCACATTCAATCAGGATAACCATCCCAGCTTTGTACTCCACAAGGTTCTACGAACCAATCACCAAAACACTGTAACGTCTCTGAAGATACAGCCATCTGGTGATTTGCTAGCTGCGGCAGGTATGCTATCTGTCTGATTGTGTATTGTGTATTGCGACTCACTGCATGTTCAGATGAATCCGGTTGTCTCCTGCTTTTTGATCTGTTGTCTTCTTCCATTTTTCCCCAGCAATCCCCGCGTCTCCTTAACGAACATGGCGGCATATCCGAACTCTGCTGGATCGCCGATAACATTATTGCCTTGGGTACGACGCGAGGCAAGATTGTTGTTTATTCCGTTCACAACGAAATGGTGGGTCTGGCCTCTCGAAACTCTTGTTGTATATGCTCAACTTCTTCAACAGAGACGAATTTCTCATGTTTGCGATGTTGAAGCTCACGGGGACGGCATCTTGCAAATTCCTGTTGAATCTATGGATTTTTGCCCAGTTACACGCTGTCTTGCATCTGTGGGTGAGGGGAAACATGGCATCAGGTTATGGAACGTCGATCCAAATGGTAAGATTTCTGGCAGGTGATGCATGGTTCACGCTGATTCATCTTCAGGCGAGCTTCATCAACACCCGGTGGGAGACCAAACATCTGAATATTCTGTGCCATGTTTCGTTGGGTTCACGAATGATGGCACCAAGCTTATCATCACATACCTTGAGAAAGCGATCATGTAAGTCTGTGTACGTCACTATGACTACTTCGATCGTAATTCGCGTCCTTGTTAGGAAACATTTTTCGATTCAACCCTGGAAACTACTAATTAGAAAGGTTTTGAGTCAAGAAGAAGGTCCCGACCCTGCCAACGGCGACAGCCTTGGCTGCCACTTCATGTCAGATCAATTGATTACTGCTACCTTGTTACACTGACAGCTTATGCGTGAATAGAGGTAATGCTTTGGAGTTGGCGCGCAGTAAACAGCTGGCCGTATTCAACTTGCAGAGCAGCCTCGATGTGTACAGCCTTCCAGATCTCACCTGGATGCATGCTGCACGGTATGACACTAACACACGCGCAAGTCAAGGCCTTGCACAGTTCAAGTCAGGGACTCACTTAATTTCACCCACGGGGGATGGGAGAATTCTTGTTCTGGATGCACACAATACTACCGTCATTGCCACTCTTCAGAATCCCTGTACGATTTTCCTCCTCTCTTCTTTCTCAACGGCTTACATTCTATCCCAAAGCATCAAATAGCTTAGTTGGGGTTGTTGACGTAAGTTGGCTGGTGATTTTGCTTGGAATATCGACGGGGTTACCTTCTGCTTTGCTACAGGCTGTGAGCATTCCCAACCGAAAGGTTGACTACATTGTTGGAGCATTCGTTGGAAAAGGATCAGACACGAGAATTGTCGTCTGGTGCAATTACGTACGTATCTGTGCCTTGGTATATATCCTGACACTGTTCACGTCTTTCCTCCTGTGATAGGTTCATCGCCTTGATAATACCAAGAATTCTACTCAGTCCACTTCTTTCTGCTCTCGATTTCTTGTCTATCAGCTATCCTTTGGGATCCTTATCTACTTGTTGTGTTCTTCCATCCAACCATTCATTTTGGACCTTGCAAGAACACAAAATAACCTTCATTGGTCATCGTTTGAAGCTATTACCCATCATGTGGTGCCAGTAGATGAGCCTGAGCTGGATGACAGAGGCGGTTATTACGATTACTTATGAATAGGTGTCATGTGTAGAATGATAGCAATTATGGCACAAGCAGATCTCTCCAAATTGTGATGTGAACACCCCATCCGCAACGACGAAGTGTGTCTGGAAGGTCTAGGAATGACGACACTGCTAGCAATGTCATCTCATGAACTGCTCGGGCCTTGTTGGACAGAGAGGAGTCAAGTTCTGCATCGCTACCGACCATATCCAATCCCCATTCTTGTCTTCGATGCTACCAGACAAATGTAAACCACCTTGATCGGAATGATTGCACATGCTCCTGCTCCAGCTTCTAATACACCCCCCACTACCAATTTCCTTAGTAGCGGATGGCGATGTTGACTGCGAGGTATGAGGGATCGGTGGTACGAGTCAACGTAGTACATAGTTTCAAATAGACATCTGGATTTCAATCATCGAGAACTGCTAAAAGTTTAAGCTGAATCCTCCACGACTCAAGCATCCCGCTTGACCACGGGAATCGCGTCATCTCTGGTCGTCTACTTTTTTGGGGACTAGTGTGGAAGATGAAACCGCTCACCATCTCTGTTGTCTTGCGGACCTGGACAACTACAGGGGCACAGGGAAAACCATTCGGGTAATCGAACGGTACACGATGTCGGGTAATTCATAATATTAATATTCCCTTGGTCGTTTGGCAGTGGAGATCTGTTCGTCAACAGGAGAGCTCGTCAACATCAATATCTTGATCTAGGGGAATGTCAAGTGGCGGGCAATACATGGAGTAAGCCACCCTACTGGTGCTACTGGATTTGCTATCCTAATTGTAGAGGACAGATGATGATCTCGTAGATTGGGCCAAATAAACACCATTTCCTGTGAGTTTTCAATTAACAAGAGTGCGCCTGGTACCGCATGTACATACAAAATGAAGCATCGTTTGACGAGGGTTGTCAGAAGGCAATAGTCTGGTATCTGTCAAGTGTTTTAGCATAATTGAATGAAAAGTCTGAATTGATCCACCAACGTTGGGCAGCATCATCGCTTCTTTCGCACTGAGTGATGTGAAAACTTCCTGCGCGAGTTCAGGGGAATATACATTCATCGGTAGTTCAGGCTTTGGAGCTTGGTTGACGTTGACTTTCCTCAATTCCCAATGGCGCTGGAGGGGTGTGCTGCCCCTTTCAACGTGCCACTAGGCGTCCGCCGTCCGGTCGCTGTACTGCCGGTCAATGTAATTCATGATCTGGGATAGATATAATGCTCCCATAGGAACGCTGATATGGTCGCGGATATCGCCAGCGCTCACGCAATCTGCATCCGCTGGGCCTCTCCACCCGATATCAGCGACGCATTCTCCCCGACCTTCATATCGTATCCCTCCAGCAGAGCCTCGATAAACTCATCAACATTCACAGCCTTGGCAGCCCGGCGGATATCCTGCTCAGAGAGACCCTTGCTCCCGTAGGCGATGCCTTCCGAGATGCTCGCATCGAATAGATTCGGGTGCTGGCTGACAACCGCCACATGTTCTCGCAGACGATCCACCTGCGTCGGACGGAGCTCCGATTGTCCAATGAAGATGCCACCCGAGTCTGGCTCATACAATCGCTGCAACAACGCCGCCACAGTGGATTTTCCAGACTCAGACGAACCCACGATAGCAACACATTCGCCCTCGGCCATGTGCATGGAGAGGTTCTTCAAAACGGGGGCATCAGGCCACTCGGGATACGAGGAGACTTCACTGAAAGTGACAGCGCCAGTCGGTGGAGGTCGAAGAGTCCTCTTGGATTCATCAGTCTCCAGAGAGCATCAAAAAACCGTTGAAATCCCGCGTGGCTTGAACCGATTTAGCAATCTTTGAGCTTGACCAAAAAAAAATCAAAAACGGGTTCGGAAAAAAAAAGAGCAGGGGGGAAAAAGACATACCGCAAGACAACAACTGGGACCCAATAGTAACAGTGAACACCTCCAAATTCAACACCTCCACCGTCTGCAGATAAGTATACGTGCCCCGGGCAACATGCGTCGCGCCAACGTAAAACAACATCGCTTCCGCAACATAGATCAAAGCGCTCGCAACACCATGCGTCGACCCTTCAACCAAGGCTCCTCGTACACCCATCGCCAATGCCCGCTTAGCAGCCAAATTAAACTGACTCCGAAAAACGCTTTCAAAAGCCATGGAACGAATAGCCCGAATATCAGAAAGCGCCTTCATTAACAACAACAATGCAGGACCTACCCATGTTCCCCTCCTCAACTCACACCTCGCCACCAACCTCGTCTGGAACGCCATCACAGCAGCAAACACCACAAACGCAAATGCAACCAACGTCAACTGCCACCCCTTCACAAGTGCCCAAAGCAGCACGTCCAACATCGCACCCACAACGCAACACTGCCCCAGCACAACCGCAATCAAGTACCCAGCGTCGTCCCCGTCCGTCACGAGCACCTGCACTGGACGCATAGCGCTGTTCTCGCTCTTGTCGAACCACCGCTTATCCTGCGCCAGCACGCGCTGGTAACACACCTTCCGGATATGCGTCACCCAGCTCATAGCAGCCGTCTCCAACACAAAGTGTTTGACCCCCAAAAAGACCCCGTCCAGCGCTGCGATGCTCAAGGCGATCCCGCCAAACGCATTGATGGTGGGTATGTCAGTCGCCCCGGAGTGGTCGCCTGCGCCAGCATCATCGCCCGAAACGCACCATCCACGACGCTCCTGATCTTGAGGACGTAGACAAAGTCGTGAGTCGTGCTGTGAAAGGTCATGCGTGAAAACGATAGTGGTCTTGTTGGCTTGCCAGCGTTTGATAGCCTCAAAGACCAGCACACGCAACGTTGCGTCCAGCGCAGACGTCGCTTCATCTAACCAATAAAAAGTCTCGAGCAAAATTGATGAGAAAAGAAAAGGAAAAAAAAAAACTCACCTAGAATAAGAACAGTAGGATCGGGCAATTTAGCACGAGCGATAGCCAAGTGCTGCATCTGTCCACCAGACAGGCTATCGCCACCATTACCCAACCGAGTGAGGTAACCTTCCGGAAGGTCCCTAACAAAATCATGCATCAACGCCGCCCTACACGCCTCCACAACCTCTTCATGTGTCACATCTTTTGACGGCCTCCCACCCCCACGCACACTCATATCAAACAGTATGCACTCCTGTGACACACACGCCACATGCTCCTGTATCCACGCATTGTCCAGGTACACCACATCCTGGTTATCCAGCTGCGGAGTGCCGCTCTGTGCACCGTACATGCGGAGCAGCAGCTGATCGGCATATAGTCCATTGTTGGCCCAGGATGAAGCCTCTGAATATACGCGCTCAGGGTCGCAGGATCCGCAGGGGACATACTCGGCAGAGATTTATTGGATTCGAGAGATTTGGTCCAACCAGTTTTCTTGTTCTTGATAGATGCAGGCACCGGAATGATTCTTGCAGAAATCGACGAACGTGCTTCTAATAGTATGTGTTAGAGAATATAGAGCGAGCTTGTTGAGAAGCTCGATGCGCATTGTGCCAAGGTTGTCTCGTATGCATCGAGGTGATGGTCGTTGGCTGGGTTCTTTTTTTCGTTAACTCGCCATCCTTGTCATGCGCGCCAAAGTAGTCTCACTTCGCCTTCGTCCTGTGTGTACTCGATCCAGCGGATAACGTAGCTCGAGGGACTGACAGCAGTTTGAGCGATCATGTCATTATGATGGATTACTCGGGATTTGTTTTGTCCCTGGTCAAGTCCTGGGCCAGTACCAGTCAAGTACTAGTCAAGTACTAGTCAAGTACTGGACAACTACTGGTTAATGTATTTGGGACTCTACAAATACTAAATGTGTGATTGCCTTTCGAGTTTCCTGAATTCAAATTCAAATTTCAAACATTTTATTGACTTTGAGAGACTTGAAAGAATCAAATGGAGTAGATTTTTGAAAAGCTTAGAAATTCAGATTAGGAGATTCTTCAATATGATACCAAATGCCAAATGAGAGTATTTGAGAAATTGATATTTGCTATATGATTCCAGATTCTTCACAAGATATGAAAAATTTGGAATTTTTTGGATCTACATATGACCTTTTGATAGTTATTTCTAATTCTCAAAAGGTGTGGAGAAATATGAACTTCAGTAATGTATTTAGATATATATTTTACAAGTCCTAAATTTAGTCTTTTGTTTTGTATGGGTAATTTATTTGTGTAACCCCCAAAGGCCTTTTTGCGCCTAGTGTCTCAGACCCAGAGTCCTATTAGCTAGTAGTACTAGTCCCACCATGGCATTCATGATTGTATTCAATTGGTAGCACATACTAGTAGCACCAACTTCTTAAAACATCAATGTGTAGACTACAATCTGTTGGATTTCACATGTGTAGATTACATGATTGGGACATGATCAGGACACATGACGTTGTTTATCGTATATCAACATCACACAGACTATTCTGCTACCTCAGTCGTTCTGTTCATGGCTGAGGTATGTATTCCTCACATTGTATAGACCATCCGCTAACTGTATTATACCTAGCCTGACTAGGATACAGTTTTAACAGGTTATGAGCCCTGCGCGCTTGTGTGCTAGACACAACCTGCTCCTCACCAAGCTTGCCTTACATTATTCTTGACTCAAAAATATGTCTACCACTGCTGCACCCTCCGTTGCACTTGCCCCCACCATCCAAGTGAGCCTCATTTCTCAAATCGAATTACTCGATAAATCAAAGAACAACTGGCCGAAATGGAAACACGTTGTTGTCCAATGCTTAGGCATGGTTGGTCTTGACGACTACCTTACTGGACAGATCATCTGCCCTGATGTCGCTATCAAACCTCAAGCCACCTCAAACTGGCAAACCAATGATAAATTTGTACGTTCTTTCTTAGGACTGAAATCATCATCAGAAGAAGAAGAATTTATCGAGGGGAAGACCACTGCTGCCGAAGTTTGGAGAATGCTTAAATCTCACCACAAACAAGAAGGTCCCATCACTCAAATTCTGCTTATCCAAGAAGCGTTGAATGTTCATTATTCCAAGAGCGAACGACTTTCTACAGTCAGTACAAAGCTCACTGATCTCAACATACATATTTTTGCTATTGGTATTCCCACAAAAGATGTGTTCTTGAGTATTCTCATGCTCAACTCTCTCTCTGGCGAACTCACTAATGTTCATGATCATGTCGCTACATTGCTTTCATCCAACATTACATTTACCTCGAATGATATATGGAAACGCTTGGACATGGAGCAGCAAATCATTGATAGTGATACCACCAAATTCCCCCAAAATGCTTTGGATGTTCTTGTGGCTTGTGACTCTTCTAGACGCAATACTGGACCTCAGAGAACACCTCATCTGTGCAATAACTGCAAGAATGCTGGTCGTCGTTTCCAAGGCCACATGGATAGCACTTGCTATCATCCCAGCGGCACTATAGAGGGTAAACGAGATATTGTTGATGCGGAATGCATCAAATGCCAGAAACATTCCACAAACACTGCTGGGACTTGTGTTGACAGCAACAGACGTGCCTTCATCCTTGACAAAATTACCAACGAAGCATTCTATCTTGCTGGCTTGTCGCCTGCTGCTGCCTCACCCCATTTCACCAGTCTAACCACCAATGTCATTTCCCCTAATGTGTTGGATCCCCTCTCTCCTGGTTACTGTTTCTAATGTTGCCGTAGTTCGGTTCCGAACCTAGCCGAACCCGGTTCAAACCCCGAACCGAACCCTAAGTTCGGTCTAAGTTCAGCCAAGTGCTGAACCGGACCGCGGGTTCAGTTCCAGGTTTCGAGGCCTTCCAGATTTCCTGAACGGCTCCAAACCGCGTTCAAACCACGAACGCGGATATTTTTAAGGTATTGATTTCATTTGTTTTTCGTATTTCTTTACTTACTATTTCGTGTTAAACGGCATCATGTGACCGGCCGTGACCTTTCACGCAACACAGCAACTTCAACGCGGGTTGAACACAACACAAATTGTGTTGTGTTCAAAGGTAAGTTTCCATTTTTTTCTTAACTTTACTAATGTTATTTGCGGCAGGCAACTCGACTGCGACCACATCGCAACCACATTGGCACAAGATGAATGCCAACGCCAACGCAATGCCAACGGACGCGGGGCAGCCGCAACACCACCACCACCAGCGGCGGCAACGGCAATGGCAAAGGCTACGGCAACCAGGCAACGACAACGGCAATGGCCAGCAGCAGCAGCAACAGCGGAAGCAGCAGCGCCGGCAGCAACGGCAGCAGCAGCAGCAGCAGCGGCAGTGGCAACAGCCAAAGCCATCCAACATCACCACCAGCGGCGGCAACAACAACGGCAACCACAACTATGACGGCCAGCAGCAGCAGCAATGCCGGCAGCAGCAGCAACAGCAACAGCAGCAACGGTGGCAGCAGCAACGGCGGCAGCAGCAACGGCCACGACAGCAGCAGCAGCAGTGGCAGCAGCAACGGCGACGGCAGCAGCAGCAGCGCCGGCAGCGGCAGCAACGGCAGCAGTGACAGTGGCGGCAGCAACGGCAGCAGTGACAGCGGCGGCAGCAGCAGCGCCAGACGGCTCCCCCGCAGCCCAACTACCTCGCGAAGTGTAGCGCCGTATCGATTGATACGTGCCTGCCATTCGCGAGGAGAATGGAGCTCATGGGGTGAGCCCACCTCGGTCCGGGGTTCAGACCGCGTCTGAACCCAGACCGAACGCAGAGAAACGGTTCAATGCCGTCCGGGTCCAGGTTTGGCCATGTGCCAAACCGGACCCGAAGTTCAGTTCGCGGTTCCACCAAAAAGGGTCGGAACCGGACCGAACTGAACTTCGGCAACACTAACTGTTTCAAATATGAAGCCTTCCTCATGGCTGAACCCGAACCTAAAGCGTCTGTTAATTGGCTTGAATGCACTTGACACGATGTCGACATTACTGCTATTTCTGTTAGCGCCCCTACTGGCCCTTGTCGTCCAGTGTCTATCAGCAACAGTCCTTACTTCCTAGACATGGGAGCTTCGATGCATATATCCCCTGACTGCAATGATTTCTTTGACCTTCGCCCAATTGATCCTCACTCTGTTAGAGGCATTGGCGGGTCTTCTATCCAGGCTGTAGGTATAGGTACGGTCAAACTGATATTAGGCTGCAGTGCGCACATCCCTCTCCATGATGTCCTCTTCATCCCGAACTCGACTGTCCGCCTCATCTCGATATCGTCCCTATGCCATGCCCTGAAATTCATTTCTCACTTGGACGACAGACAATGCTGGCTTACCAAAAGAAATGGTTCAACAGTAGCTTTGGGTACTCTCTGCCAGACCCGCTCTCTCTATTTCCTGCATCCTCGGTTGATCATGCATTCTTCTCTCGTCACGTTGGAGAGGTACCGAGGTACCTCTCCGGGGGCTCACGCAGGACTCGAGGTGGAAGTCGACTGGATAGGAAGGATGAACTGACTACTACATCGGGAACTGCTACTGACTAAGGGACTGGTCACATGATCTACCACTACAACGTTCCTGATCTTGAAACCTGGCACCATCATCTAGGACACACCAACTACCAAACCATCTCTGACATGGCTCAAAAAGGGCTGGTGGAAGGTATGCACATTGATCTGTCCTCACGACCTCTCAAGTGCGTGGACTGTATACTTGGTAAACAGACACGAAACCCTGTGCCTGAAACTCACAAAGGCATTCGATCGATTCGCAAATTGGGTGTGGTGTATGTTGACCTTACAGGTCCCGAAGCTGTCAGATCCATGAGTGGGAACTTCTACAGTATGAACTTGATTGATGATTGTACTTCATTTATATGGACAATCCCACTTCCTTCCAAAGACATGGCTGCTCCTGCCTTTTGTGATTGGGAAACTGCTCATGAATTGGAAACTGGACTGAAGGTTGGCATTTTTTGCACTGATAACAGTGAACTAAAGACCAATCAAATGGTGGATTGGTTTCGGACTCGTGGTACTCAACACCAGACCACTGCCCCCCATACTTCAGCTCATATTGGACATGTCAAACATGTCCATTGGACTCTACGAAATAAAGCTCATGCCATGCACATACACTGCAATTTCCCTCCGAATTGATGGGATGAACTCATCAACACTGCTTGTTTTCTTATGGTCCAAACCCCATCCCATTCTTTGCCCGATACCAACCCCTTCGAGGCTTACACTGGTTCTAAACCTGAATGCATCCTGATTGGGTATGAATCTAATTCGAAAGCATATCACTGTTATCATCGAGAATCCCATAAGGTTTTTTCATCCTACCACATCTCCTTTATTGAATCACATGAGGGTGTTTCCCCCCTTCCCCCCCTCATGCACCTCCCCCCGTTCCTTTACCACCTGATCTCCCTGTGGTTGATGACCTGCCTGTTCCTGTGTCTGATGATGATGCTCCTGCTCCAAATCTACCCCCTCCTTTGCCTGCCATCGCTCCAGCTTGTCTTTGCCACCAATGCACCAATGCCATCGACCTTGTTGACCCTGCTTCCCTCCATTCTTCCGATCGTACTCACACACCTTCTGCCCGCCATGCTGCCACTGAAGGGATTCCCCGTGTCAATCCTGTGCAACATGCCACTATGGAATCTAGGGAGAGTGCTGCCCATGTCGAACAACAATGTGCCGATGCCAAACATCTTTGCCAGGAAGCTCAACACAAGATCTTTTCTCAACTCCCTGACCTTTGCCAAGACAATATTGACCACCTCAAAGCGTTGTTCTCCTCCATGGACAACCCCTCCATCAATATTGCCTACCCTGATGAACCCACCTCCATCAAGGAAGCTATGGCATCCGGCGATGCCGCTGAATGGTCTGCTGCCCTTAAGGAGGAGTTTGGGTCAATTAAGTCCATGGGCATTTACAAACTCGTTCCCCACTCTTCTGTCCCTGCTGGATGGAAGGTCATGAAAGGGAGACCGGCCTTCTTACAAAACGTAATGAACTTGGCACTATCATTCACTATAAGGCTCATGGGGTATGCTGTGGATTTGAAGCAGTTTATGGCCTAGACTACACAAAGTCGACCTCACCTATGGCACGAATGGAATCTTTTCGCATTCTACTCCACCTCAGTGCTGCCCTCGATTATGACATGCAACAGATTGATGTCAAGACCGCCTTCTTGAATGAGCTTTTGCCACCTGGCAAAACTTGCTATATGGAACAGCCACCAGGTTTCAAGGAAGTTGGCTTCAAAGACTATGTCTGGGAGCTCTAGAAAGGTTTGTATGGTTTGAAGCAGGGTGGACATGTTTGGAACAAGACGATGAACGACGCCATGCTTTCGTGGGGCTTCACTCGCCTCGCATGTGAACACTGCATCTACTTCCGCCACACTCCATTAGGTATTATCTTTACAGCCATACATGTTGATGACTTTCTTTCTGTTGCTAGTGACAAAGCTGAGAATGAACAGTTCAAGACACAACTATGTGGACATTGGGTCATCTTTGATTTAGGCAAGGCCAAATTCTGTCTCGGTATTGCAATTGAATGTGACCACACGACGTGTTCTGTGCGTTTGTCACAAACTGCACTTATTGACCAAGTCATCAGTAAGTTTGGCCTGTCAGATGCTCACCCTGTTCCTATCCCCATGGATCCGTGTCTGAAACTTTCCTGGGTTTCTGACCCCCCACGTATGCCTGAGGATATCCACTGTCTCATGGTTGTACCCTACACAGGGTGCGCAGTAGCATACCATGTCACACAGTATCTTGAAAGTACTTGACAAGTATACTAAATATCATTACCATAACATTCAACATGGTATTGTAACAGTATTCAGACATAAACTACAATACTTGTGCTCAAATTCATCTGAAGGTATGAAGGCAAATGAGACTTATACCCTTTCAATAACATCAAGCCTTTTGTTTCACTACTTTTACTGTATCTACAGCAAAGTACTGTATAGTTCAGATAGAATACTTGCAGCCTAAGATGAATAAAAGTATTAAACTAGTAAGGAAGTTGTGCCACTTTCACTACTAGGATACCTTTTGAATCCTTTCAAGATACAGTGTGAAATAGTATAGTACTATTGCCATATTGTGGATTTAAGATACTGTGTCAATACTTTTAAGATACTTTTATTATAATAAAAGTACTGAAACAGTATCTTAAAAGTATTGACACAGTATCTTAAATCCACAATATGGCAATAGTACTATACTATTTCACACTGTATCTTGAAAGGATTCAAAAGGTATCCTAGTAGTGAAAGTGGCACAACTTCCTTACTAGTTTAATACTTTTATTCATCTTAGGCTGCAAGTATTCTATCCGAACTATACGGTACTTTGCTGTAGATACAGTAAAAGTAGTGAAACAAAAGGCTTGATGTTATTGAAAAGGTATAAGTCTCATTTGCCTTCATACCTTCAGATGAATTTGAGCACAAGTATTGTAGTTTATGTCTGAATACTGTTACAATACCATGTTGAATGTTACGGTAATGATATTTAGTATACTTGTCAAGTACTTTCAAGATACTGTGTGACATGGTATGCTACTGTGCACCCTGTGCTATCGTGCGCTTGTCAGATCTTTGATGTATATCATGATGGGGACCCATCTGGACATCACATTTGCCGTCCAACAGCTTAGCCAGATTGCTACAGCCTCACCCATTGGGACGCCACTAAATGCATCACATGATACCTGAAGGGCACTAGGCTTTTCAAGCTCCACCTTGGTGGAGAGCACATTGCCGACCTCTCTGGGTATACTGACTCGAACTTCGCTAACTGTGTTGATACCAGGAAGTCTACCTCCGGCTACTCTTTCTCCCTTGGCTCTGGTCTCATCTCCTGGTCTGCTTGTAAACAAAAAACTGTCTCTACTTCTTCTTGTGAATCTGAATACATCACTGCTGCCGAAGCTTCCAAAGAAACGGTCTGGCTCCATGCCCTTTTACTTGGCCTCGAACTTGGTCAAACTAGACCCACCTTACTCTGCTGTGACAACAATGGTGCCATCGTACTCACTGGCAACCCTTCTTTCCATAATCGCATCAAACATATCAACGTCAAACACCATTACATCTGTGAACACGTTGCCAACAATGAAATCGAGGTCAAATATGTCAACACTAAAACTAATCTTGCCGACGTCTTTACCAAACCTTTACCTGCCAAAGATTTTTGTTTTATGTGGCACACTATGGGTACTCATGCTTAGGATTCCATTCAAGGAGTAATCTCCACAGTGAGGAGGAGTGTTGGATTTCACATGTATAGATTACATGATTGGGACATGATTGGGACATGTGACATTGTTTATCATATCAATGTCACACAGACAATTCTGCTACCTCAGTCATTCTGTTCACAGCTCCATTACAGTTGTGCACCTGTTATCTATATCACACTATACCAACACAAGTGTTTTGCTGATGAACCCTGCCTGCTGCATTCCGTGTGGTTGAGTGCTTCCGATATGATATGGCAGCATCATGACAAGGCGTCTCATGGCCGTTGTTTTTGGGATCGCAGTAGCGTGGTACAACAAGTACCTCTGATTGGCCAGGGAATATACTACTCACCCCATCAGCATTCGGACGACTTCTTGGTACCGCTCTTTAGTCCCATGTACTACAGCTTCCTCGATTTCCCACCCGTCACAATCGTGGCCCTCAGGGCCACCTTCTAGCCCTTTCTGGAATCCGGCACCTACGAGCCAGTCTCTCAGGTATTGTTTATCGAAGCTCGGCTGGGGCCTGCCAGGTTTGTAGTCCGCGAGGGGCCAGTATCGGGATGAGTCGGGAGTCAGAACTTCGTCTATTAGGATCAGTTGTGGGTTGGGGGAGGAGGCCGAGGAAATGAGGCCGAATTCGAATTTCGTATCAGCGAGGATGAGACCGCGTGCGCGCACGAATGTGGCTGCAGCGTTGTATAGTTCCAGCGACACTCGAGACATTTGGCGGTAGAGCTCTTCACCGATGATGTCTGAGGCTTTTCAAATCCATTAGTGTCAGTCAGGAGAGATGAATCATAATAGCGGATTGAGAGACGTGCTTCAGCCTTTTGTATGCAGAATACACCGGAAATGGGGACGAGGGAATGATGTAACGAACCTTGTTCAGGAGAAATATTCTCATCGTGGGTACCTTGGGCCGCTTTCGTTGATGGCGTGAACAGCGGCTCTGACAGCTGCTGAGATTCCACCATTCCCGTGGGGAGTGGAATACCGTGGACGGTGCCTGAGCGCTTGTACTCTGCCCACGCGGATCCTGGGTTGGTCACGGTCAGGACCATAGTATCTATCTTATTAAGCAAAGACTCACCTGTTAGGTAACCTCTAACGATTGCTTCCAATGGCACAACGCGCGCTTTCTTCACCAACATAGCACGGCCAGCCAACTGATCTTTGTGTGGCCGCACTTCCTCGGGCATTTCATCCACGTTGTCGGTGACGAAGTGATTCGGGATGATATTGCGGAGCTTGTTGAACCAGAAGACGGATATCTTGGTCAAAAGCGTTCCCTTCTCTGGAATGCCCTAGGATATTTGAATCAATTTTTGAAGGACAGTGTTATCCAGTATGTTTTAAGGCGCAGGCGGTCAGATGGCAGACTCTAAAGGAATGGGAACTACAGACGTTGCGAAGGATAACATCGTAGGCGGATATTCTATCCGTCGCGACGAACAAGAGGTATTCTGCGCACGAGAGGGCGTAGATATCGCGAACCTTTCCTTTGGATAACAGTGTCAAGCCAGGAAAATCTGTATAGAGCAATGTAGACATTGGTCACCACTTTCATTCAGCCGGTTTTTCCGTATACGGATACTTTTCTAGTTACCTTTACATATCTGCCTTTTATATGAGGGCAAAAAGTTCGCAATTTTTCCTGTGTTATCCATTGCATGAAGCAACGTCTATATAAAAAGATCAATTTGTAGATAAAAAATGCATGGCGATCCCGGGACTGGGCCCTCCCGGTTTAACGAGCCCCTGCAGACCTTTGCCCTAAAGGTCCTGGTCGCCCTTCCTCCATATACTTCAGTTCTTTCAGCCTCTCACGAATCCAGGCAGCAAAGGCAGTGAACAGATGGGTTTCGTCATGCTTCTCGCAAAAGCGGAGAAGCGCATTATAACGCTGCTCCGGGCTCGAGCCAGTGGCCCTCAGAAGTTTTGCTAGATCCACGGGGCAAAGGTATGGAGGTTGCCTCCCATCTTCCAAGAGTGATGAGCTTCCTTGCGTAGCGCACGCGTAGTATACACAGTGATCTATACCAAAGCAGTGACCCAACTCGTGGCTTGCGGTGCGACAAACGCGGCCAAGCCATAGGCCAATCAGGGCTGCAGCGGATGGGGAAGCATCTAAGGATGGAAGTGTTTTAAGCGCAGACACGGCAGCCTGTAGTCCTGCGACCGTCACTTGTCCCAAACCGCCATCCGGAACTACAGCGTTAGAGGAAGAAGAACGATCGTCCCGGTTCATGTCTGTATTGCCGGATTTGCTCCGTCGTTTATTGGGCGTACCCGATATCAGGAATAGGATGGTAAAATGCATAAACTGACGAAACCCAGTCCTTTCACAGGTGCTCTGTACATCAAGGTAAGTGATTTAATCTGGATGGCACCATAGAATATTGGCTGACTGAGTTCATCCTCGGAATTGACAGGCTCTTCTCCCTCCTCATCATCATCGCGTGCACTCTTGGATCCTGGCGCTACCGAGCTGTGGACATGGTCTTCATCATCATCAGTGTCGATGATGGTGGTGACCGTTGGCGCCGGCCTGACCTGCATGGCAGGGGTGATGGCAGGCTGCTGCAAGGTCTGTGACTGAGACAGTGACGCTGTGGATGAGTCTGCAGTCGACGGCCTATGCCGCTTGGAGGATGCCACCAGTTCTTCAGTAGCAGGTCGCTTTTGGCCATTACGAGGCTGGCTGCTGGACATTTGGGTGGATGGTTGAGGCTGGGAAGGCCTGGATTTGGCCTGGGAGCGGGATTTTTTGGGAGGAGGCATGGATTTCTTTGGGGGAGGCATGATGGAGTGGGTGAAGTTTGAGCCCCTATTTATATGTAGTAGTTGTGTGTCCACGAGTGTGCCACAAAGTGGCTATATTCTCTATTGGTGTTAGATGTAATGACAGGTATATATGAAGGTCACGGGTTCTGTTTTATGTACCCGTACTCTTACCCGCACATACCCGTACTCACTACTCGTGTGGGTTTGTATTACCCGTGCTCTAGCCTAATGACCATCTGAACAGTTGTCCAGGATATTTCATGCTTACTGTGCTTCAGACACATCTAACACAAGATTCTATTGATTTGAACATGGACACAGTACATGTAATTGAGGAGTCAAACCATTAGCACAACAACAATGTAGAGTGGTAGGAAATAAAGGAAAAATTTGGATTGAGAAAATTGATTAGCTAGTATACTTGTATTTTCACAGGTTCAGCATATGAGCTGAACCGAACCTTAGGTTCAGTTCAAGGTTCAGATTTTTTTGGCCTGAACCGAACCAAACCAAACCTGACCATCACTAATCTACCACTGGCGAGCCATCTTTGAGGAGCATGGCAAGGTCAATCAGCCTCCTTCACCTCTCGTTGGCCACATTTGCATTCTATCCCAAGCACTCCTAACTGCATGCCAATCATTTTACGAAGAGGAATCAGACTTATATCTCGATGAAATTGTTACATGGCTTGCATTAGTGCATGACATTGTCATTTTGCCATCCACTCTCTCTCGGAACCTTATTGAAGCTGGTCTCACCCGAAAGATCCTTCACAAAATGGCCATTGAACAAGACGAGCAACTGCGAGAAGAATGGCGCGAATCCTTGCAGAATGACTTTCAAGGTGATGGCTCAGAATTCATTGCAATAGACGAAACAAGCAAGAACGAGCTATGGCAGGTCAATGAGGGGTGAATCTGCCAATCTTACCGATGTCTTTGTGCATGGCGATCGGTACTCCCTTGTTGCAGCGATGACCACCGAAGGATACATTGCAGCACATGCTGTCAGAGGGTCATTTGATTCCTATGAGTTTTACAACTTTATAGCTGAGGAAGTGGTGGGTCTTTTCATGGGCTTATTGCAGGAATTTGCTTGCATATACTCACTCTTTTGTTCAGGTACCCCAAATGAATCCCTTTCCAGCTGAACGATCTGTGCTAGTACTCAACAACTGCCAGATCCACCATAACGAGGCCCTGGTTGACCTTGTTCGAAGTGCTGGTGAGACAATCTATTGAGTACTTGTATTTACTAATTCCTTTCTCAGGTTGCTTGATCTTATATCTCCCGCTATATTCCCTGGATTTGAACCCCATTGATGAGTCCTTTAGCACCCGTATGTGCGCTCTGATCTGCTCAACAGATGCTGATACCATCTTTCAGTTAAAGCCTACCTCCATCGTCATGGACATACTATCCGTCGTGAGGAAGACCCTGTCACAGCGCTGTTGGAGGCATGCAGTTGTATCAAACCGGATATGTGTAAAGAGTGGTTTCGTCATGCAGGGTATATTGTGTAGATAGAAGTTTATTGTGTCTGTTCTCAGCGGTTCTCAGCAGATACAAATTTGATTTCAAAACATGATGAAAGTGTACAAAGCGAAACGAAAGCGAAGGACAGAAAACAGGTCTACAAAGCTAAACGAATGTGAGAGACAGCATTATTCTACTGTTTTACCCTCATTCCTTGCATCACAAAACATACCATGTGCGATGAGAAATTCTTTCCATTCAAAAGTAGAAAATCCTACACTTTTCCATTCGACATCCTCAAGGGACTCGACGATCTTGTTCCCAGGGTTGTATCCAAGTTCGTATAGTTTCTGTTTGCTGGAATTGGATATGTTGTATGTTGCACAAAAACGGTCCAAGGAAGCATCACAACCTGAATACTCTTGTCTTGCAGGAGCACCCATTGGCAAGTAGCCGAAGTAAGGAGGGTAATAGCCAGGTGCTGGAGGGCAGTACTGATGTGCTGTATAAAAATGTTGCTGCAAAGCATTTGGATGCAGCTGAGGAATGTATAAAGGCTGGTTGAATTGTGAGGCATGGGTTGGATTGCGAGAGCTGATTGAAAGGAAGCTGATTGAACTGGTTGAACTGCGACAGTGGCTGATGAAACTGATTGAACTGGTCAAACTGTGATAACAGCTGATGAAACTGTGATGATGGCTGAGTAAACTGGCTGAGCTGCGATGCTGGCTAAGGTTTAACACGGGTCCGGGTAAACCCGGTGACCCGCCGGTTCGGGTCTGACCAGTGCAACACCGCGACCTGAACCGGCGGGTTCATGGGTCATCACGGGTCATCAACACAGGTAAGTCTGTTAACTTTACTAATATTATTTATTGCAGGAAACTCAACCGCGACCACATCGCGAGCACACCACGACGGATCCCAATGCCAATGCAATGCCAATGGACACAGGACAGCCACAACAACACCACCAACACCACCACCAGCGGTGGCAATGGCAACGGCAGCGTCAACAACGACGATGGAACGGCAACGGCAATAACGACGACAGCAGCAGCAGCAGTGCCAGCAACAGCAGCAGCGCCAGCAACAGCAGCAATGCTGGCCACAGGAGCAATGCCAGCAGCAGCAGCAACGCCGGCAGCAACACCACCACGACCATACCACCACCCGACGAGGACAACAACAGCGTGCTGGCAGCAGCAGCAGCAAGGCAATGTCAATGGCGATGGCCAGCAGCAGCAGCAATAGCGGCAGCGGCAATGGTGACAGCAGCAGACTAGGATGACGGTTGGCAGCAGGCAGTGGCAACAGTGACAGCAGCAGCAGCAGCAGCTGTGGCAGCAACACCACCACATCCATACCACCACCCCAACGAGGACGACGGTTGGCAGCAGCAGCGCTGGCAATGCCAGGCAGGGACCACAGGACAAGACCCCCATCCCTCCCCATCCCTCAGGGACACTGGAGGGCTCCCTGGCACCCATCTACCTTGCGAAGCGCAGCGCCGTATCTATTGATATGTGCCTGCAATTTGCGAGGAGAACGGTTGGGGTGAGCCCGCCTTGGTCTGGGTCTCAGAACCCAGATGCGAGGTATGTGGTGCCCCACAGGTATGATGAAACCCGGGCGGTGCATGCAAACCTGGTCAACCCGGGGGCAACCTGGGGGCGAAACCCACTGGCACCTGGACCCTTACCTGCCGTTGACCAGGTTTGGTGGGTCTGGGCCTGGGTTGGATTTTTTAGACCCCCGGGTTACCCGTGTTAAACCCTAATGCTGGCTGATGGAACTGTGGAGGAGGAGGAGGAGGAGGAGGAGGAGCCAATTGTTGTTGCTAAGATTCTATGAGCTCTTTGTGATACTTGACGAATTCTTGAATAGGCACGCGAGGATCTGGACAAGGTATATTGAGTTTGCATTCATTGCCGAAATGCTTTGAGGTTGGTGGTGATTTGAGGTCAGCACTTCCAGCTGCCTGGTTTGATATGTCACAACATTGCAATCAAGTGAATCGATATGTAGCTTACGATTGCATTTGCCCAAATCTGTAACCTCAGCGGGGTGAGCTCCCAGCACTGCTTTCCATCCTCATACACATGTTTGCCTGGATATAAAGGACAATTGTTGATCAGATAGTGTTCCTCCAGCGCTTGGCAATGTTTGGAACTGCCAGAAGTGAGACCTGCCTGTTGACCTTGAACATAAGATGTCTTGGAGAATAAAACTTACAATTTGGCTTTTCCGTGATAGATCTTCTGGTTGTTGTGAAGAAACCTCCTCTTCAAAGTCAAGCGGCTCAAGTACTTGGTCATCTTCACCAGTGTGCCACGTCTGGGGTAGTAAATGTCAGATTGATAGATAATGTAGCGCATATACTTACAATATCCGGCTTGGGCGGTGGTGGCATGTAGATGAAGATCACAGCCTCCCCTTTTTTTGCCTTCACAGCAGAAATCATAATGTTGTAGCCGATGTTGTTTGTTACAAGCTTGCTTTGCCCTTTGAGCAGTGTCTCGAAATGCCACTGCATTTTCAATACATTGATTGCGTCAATTTGGCAGGGTAGCACGAGAAAAGGTTTCGAAATCTGTGTTGCTGTCAAGGACAAATGGGGCACGCTGGAGGGTTTGAAGTGACGAGGCTGGGTCTGGTTTACCACGCAATTGTTTCATTCCTGCAGCAGGGGGTGTTGGACTTTCAATAAATAGATAAAAGGTGATGGGTTTCAAGGTCTCAGCGTTATCATCTGAACCTTCAAGGCTATCACTGATTTTGTTGGTCTTGGTCTTTTTCTTTGAGAGGACTTTCTTCCCCTTCTTGGTTTTTTTGGGCCCTAGTTCATCTTGTTGATCAGCCTTCCTCTTCCCCTTTTGTGAATGGTTGTGTTCTCTGGTTCCTTTGTTTTCTTTGCCATCTTTGCCGCTTGTGCCAGTTCGAGCTAGATAAAGCATCCAGTAAGGCTAAACCAAAAAGAAACCCTTTAGCACTTATGAATATCTTGATTCACGGCTTGAGCTTGTATTGGGGGGGGGATCACTTGCAGCCTGAGCATCATGTGAGTCTGATTCAGATTGAGTCACACTAGTAAGCTCATCAGTTTCATTGGAAGATGCTTGGCTTTGAGAACTCTGGGTGTCGGTCTCAACTTCAGGGACATTGAGCTTGAGCTTGAGATGTCCCATGGTGGTGATGGAACAAACACAAGAGGTCCTCTCAAATTGTACAAGTTCTTGTTGTTTACAAAAAAATGTGATTCTCATTACATTTGGGCACGACTGTAAGCTGTCCTCCTCAGTTTGTCGAGGGCTTCTTGGATAATCTGCTCATCCATCTCCAGCACCGGCGAGCCCTTGATCGATGCCCAGGTTTTCTCAATGCACCCTTCACCCATGTTATTACATCTGATTCTGTCCAGGACGTCAGGGACTTTCCAGAACTGGACAGGTAAGTTCAGATCTAGCAATGCTTTTCCAATGTGTTTCCACCATAACTCTTCGTAGGCCTCTTTGCAACGATTGCGATTCAAACCCAAACACAGGTTTGAATGCTGAACGGGTGGGGGGAATCTGGCAAGGAGTTTTCAGTGTTCATCAAGTGTGTCCTTTGTCTTTGCGATTGCCACCATGGTTCGAAAGCCAATTGTATCAATTTCCACAGTTGTGAATGATGTCAGATGCTGGTAAATTAAATTTTGGAAGGCATCTTCAAACCACTTGTCGACGTGATGCAGACGAGAAAGCTCCATCAAATGTACGTCATTCTCACCCAACCAATAAAGGCCCTCTATGCCCATTTGTGTGTAAGTTTTTGCTTGTTTCATATCATAGCAGTCGGCTAATTTGAGTATGGCAACAAAACGTTCAACGGTCCTCAATGGACCATCAAATCCCCTGTAAAAAAACACTTAGTATTGTATATGTTGGAGGGGTGATTGAACTACATGGCCGGATACATCCAAGTAAGTAGGTAGTCAAACTCTTGACAGGTGCAGTGTGAGAGGAGGATTGGCTTGTCATTGCTTGTACCATCTGTGGAGCCACGTTTGCTATGATTTGGGATACCGGACACAAACATATCTGCAAATATAGTTGAGACAGGGACAAGTTGATCCCGGTGTATTTTGTAAAGTGTATCCTCCACCTAGTATGGATTTCCAATGTGTGAGGCGGCAATTGTACTATGTTATCAGACACGTACTCTGAAAATGTCCATTCCGGATGAAATGTAGTATTTCTGGTGTGTTTGAACTTGTACGCTAGTCATTGTGTTCGAGGTCAACAAATTTTGGGCTTTGAAATTCCAAGTTCATTGTCTCACCAAAACATGTTTGTTAACAATCTCACCATGCCATTCCCCAGCCTTCCTGTCATTGAGCATGGTCATCCATGGCCTGTAAACATTGAGGCTGCACATGCCATCATGAGTGACTCCTATGCTCACATATCCGCAATTCTTCAACAAGAGAACTTTGACCCTGTTCATCTCAACCCATCATTAACGATACGATACCTATCCTCGAGGCCCTTGAAAATGACCATGAATTCTTGCTACCTCAAAACTGGTTTGCAAGCTGTGCCACCGCTCTTGCAGAGCTGTTAGTGGATGCTTTGCGTGCCGCTGAGTGTATTGATGGAACAAGGTGTGTCATTGTGCTTCGCGCTGTCTTGGAACTGAACCCTGAACAGTGATGATGCTCACGTTAACCATGTCGAGCCTGTGACTGTGATTCACACTGGTCAGCATGGCCGCCCTCGAAAAGTAGTCAATTTGAATTACCTTCAAGAGGCCATGGCTCCACACTGTCAGATCGCAATTAGTGCACTTGCAAGGATGCTTGGAATGCATCGGCACACCCTTCAGCACAACCTGGAGAAACATGGCGTGGCTCGGGCATTTTTGGCACTCAGCTATGAAGATCTCGACCACCTAGTCAAGATTTTCAAGGCTTCTAAGCCTGATTCAGGCATTCGCTACCTTGTTGGATTTCTATGTCATCACGGTCTACGAGTTCAATGACGCTGTGTCATTCAGTCTATTAAGTGTGTTGATGCCACAGGACAAGTTTTGTGAGAACGACAGATCTTGAAACAAACCAAATACAAAGTCAAGCGCCCAAACGGTGTATGGCATTGTGATGGCCATCACAAACTCATTGCATGGGGGATTGTAATCCATGGCTTTATTGATGGCTATTGCAGAACTGTAAGTTGAAACTACAATATCTATGAACTAGGATGATACTGAAAGCCTACACAGGTTGTTGCCTTGCATGCTAGTACTAATAACCGTGCCAGCACTGTGCTCAATGTATTTCTGTCAGCAGTTGAGGAGTATGGTTGTCCTTCTCGTGTTCGAGGTGTTCGAGGTGGTGAAAATACGCTAGTATCTGTCTATATGATCATGCGAAAAGGTCCAAAACGTGGATCATTCCTGTGGGGGTCGTATGTATCCACATCATGCTGTGACTTATCCCGTGTCCGACCAGGCAACTAAGGTTGACAATGTTATGTTTGAGACGGGCCAGCCAATCTGGGCCGAGAAAAGCCTATTGTTAGGTATTTGACGGCACAACTCAGGAATGTCATAGTTATGGTGTTAGATGGGTGGGCCGAGGTGTTACCCATGTGAGACCATTGGGCCAATGTTCTTTGGGAGCATTGTTACCCATGTCAGACCGTTGGGCCGATGTTCTTTGGGGGCATTGTTACCCATCTCTAGTGTTGCTGAAGTTCAGTTCAGTTCAGAAACAGGTTTGGAGCATATTTGTGAAATATCTCAAGGAGATTAATTTGCGTTTGCCCAGATTTCTTTTGATGGCTTCTGTAACACTTTAAATTCTCTTGTATGAGTTGTGCCTGAAGGGAATGTAAAAATTAAATTTTATAAAAATGCAAAAGGGGGTGTAAGTCTGAGGTTTTTTGATTTTTTGAAAAACCTCGGACTTACACCCCCTTTTGCATTTTTATAAAATTTAATTTTTACATTCCCTTCAGGCACAACTCATACAAGAGAATTTAAAGTGTTACAGAAGCCATCAAAAAAAATCTGGGCAAATGCAAATTAATCTCCTTGAGACATTTCACAAATATGCTCCAAACCTGTTTCTGAACTGAACTGAACTTCAGCAACACTACCCGTCTCAGACCGTTGGGCCGAAGTTCAATGGGGGTATTGTTACCCGTCTCAGACTGTTGGGCCGAAGTTCGGTGGGGGTATTGTTACCCATCTCAGACCGTTGGGCCAATGTTCTTCAGGGGGTATTGTGACCCATCTCAGACCGTTGGGCCGAGGTTCTATGGGGGTATTGTTACTCATGTAATCCACTCCAGCCAATGCAATATCATTGATACCCTTCATTGCAGTTGGCATTGGCATCAGTGTTTGCATTGGCATTGGTGTTTGCATTGGCATTGGTGTTCACTGCAGCATCGGCATTTGCATTGGCTTCGGTGTTCCCATAGGCTTCGGTGGTCACATCAGCTTCGGTGGTCACATCGGCTTCCGTGCTCACATTGGCTTCGGTGTTCACATCGGTGTTTGCATCGGCATCAGTGTTCACTGCAGCATCGGTTGGTGTTCACTGCAGCATCAGCATTTCCATCGGCATCAGTGTTTGCATCAGCATCGGTGTTTGCATCGGCGACGGTGTTCACTGCAGCATCAGCATTTGCATCAGCGTTGGTGTTCCCATCAGCATCAGTATTCACATTGGCATCGGTGTTCACATTAGCATTGGCATTTCCATTAGCAGCAGTGTTCACATCAGCATCAGTGTCAGCGTGAGGTCAACTAAAGAGCTAATGCCGATGTTGATGCCGAAGTCTTTTTGGCATTTGTTTCAAACATGTAAAATACCACCGAAATGCTCATGGAACTGTTGCTAGACATAGAATACATCGTCTACTAACTATCTCTCAGCCAATGTAAGCCGGCCGGACCCATGGTTTTAATGCACAGTGAACACTGAGGTTGATGCCGAAGTTTTTTGGCATTTGTTTGTAACATGTCAAATACCACTGGACTGCATCTGAATATCTTGTTGGACATGGAGGCCATTGTTTACTAATTGTCTCTCAGCCAATGTAAGCTGGCCGGACCCATGGTTCAACTGCAAAACTAACACCAAGGTTGATGCTGATTTTTCTTGGCATTTGTTTGCAACATGTAAAATACCACCTGAATGCTCATGTAACTGTTGATATTGGCATTGAGATCAACTGAAACAGTGTTTTACATATTTTTAACAGGAACATTGAGATCAATGTGGACCTTCATGTTGATCTCGGCATTGACTTCAGCTTTGACCTCGGCATTGACATTGGCGTTGACATTGGCGTTGACATTGGCGTTGACATTGGTGCTGACCTTGGCATTGACCTTAGCATTGAACTCAATGTTTTCTCAGCCTACATATCCAATAAATCACTAAAGTCATGAAGTTTGTACATCCGATTCCAATCCAAATTCCAGATCTGCTCCATTTGAGCACCACTGGAACCAGTTTTGGTTCCAGAAAGCCACACGCTACTCCAGAACCTGTTCCTCCTTCAGTTCTCACTGAAATGACAGAATTGAGCATTTAAAATTGAACAAGTCATCATAGTGACAGAGCAATTTGTATTGCACTTGTATTTGAGTACACTAAGTACCAGTACAATATCACCAAATCACAAAGGATCAGATAAGTGAATGCACTCACAGATGATGCTTAACTCTGACCTTGGGTGCCTGTTATTTTTGAGACTGCTCATGGACCTGAGAGTACTAGTGAGAATATGGTGGGTGTCTCGGCAGTTGTTTGCATTCCAGCCGGTCTTGATGTGCGTCCATTACAATATGAAACACATGAGAATGCTAACTCAGACTATTAAACAGAAACACAGTGAACCGAACCAAGAGAAAGCCCCAGACAAGAATCAGATTCTGAAGTTTGAGAACTATCAGCTAGCGGTGCAAGCCAATCAAGACCGACACTTAAAGTTTGGACAAAACTGGACCGCTGACAAATGCGAGCATTGGCTCCGAAAACTCCTACCAGTTCCATTCCAGTTCAACGATGAACGCTCTCCTGGTTCCAAATTAATGTTTACTCTCCTGAGCAAGGAAGGGAGGAAGCTTAATTCAGTTTCTCTTCACCATGCGCCAACTGGTGAAGATTTCTTTGACTTCAAGGGAAGACCCAAAGCACGTGTTGATGATTCCAAGATTTTCTTCAGTATGTTCTGAACACAATTGAAACAATGAAATGACTTATTTCTTTTTCAGCATTCTCGAAACGCATCAGACCTCAGGTGTATGAGAGTTGGGCTGAATCTAACTCAGACAACAGCAAATCTGATAGTGATGGCTTATCTGAAGACGACAATGAATCAAATGAGTCCAGCGCAGGTAGCAATGCTGACTCTGACATAGCTCCAGTCATCGAGTCCAAGTCAGCACGTGTGAAGCATCAGGAGAAAATGAGAATGGCGGCCATCCAGAACTTGAAGCTGACGGAAAAGCCCTCTAATGTTGGTTAGTGATACAATTCAATTCGCATTTGAGTTTTTGATTTCTTTGGTTTGTTTGAACAGCAGGCAAGAGGAAGTGCTCCTCGTCTGATTCTGGGTCAAGCATTGACGGCGATGGATTGATTCCTGGTTTGTTCATGTCTATTTTATCACTCTGATTTTGGCATTGAATGACCCGGAGTAGTGAAGTCTCAGAGTAGCGGCAAGCCATCATGAAAACGTGCCCGTGATATTATAGAATCTCGTCGTGCCAGCCCAGCCCAGTCCAAGCCTTGTAAGTCACCATATGCTTAATTTCTGCATACCGGCTCATGGAAACATGTAGTGTTCATACCTGACGATGACACCCAACCTGAGGCAAACCTGCATGCCAATAATGAGCATACTCAGCCCGAGCCATCTACCAGCAATACCACCACTGCCATTCTCCCAACCACTGAGCCGATCCCCATGGATATAGATGTGGCCACCACCAGTGTTGCACAACAGGCGCCGGCCAACTCCAATTTCACTCTCTCATACACCCACACACTCATCAAAGATGGGCAACAATACTACAGCAACATCTGGGCCCCGTCTTACAAGCCTCGCTCTTTCGACATCTGAAACAACTTGGAAATATTATTGAGAAGGATACCACTAACTGGAGTCACTTGTTTACCTATCCCTTTATTTCTTTTTCTTTCTGACAAACTTCTCTCATTTAAATCCCTGGGACAGAGGCTCCGCTACACCTTGCATGGCTTATGCACATGAGCATAAGCAATGCAAGTGAGAAAACGCAAGGAAAACAGGAGCATAACCAATCCTCCCATGCCACACCCCCCCACTGTCCCCTTCCTTTTAAATTCACGGTGGTTCCTGATGCAGTGCCACCAGCACCCCCACAGTGCTTCCAGCCGATAAAGAGATACCTGACTGTTGAGCATAGACGGCAACGACACTATCCAGCCACACCTAGTGTATTGCATGGGTACGGGTAAACCCATGGGTTTTGCCACGGGTACAGGTACGGATTCCTGGACCTGCCAGCTTTTTTTAAGCCCTGGATCATCCAAAATGGTCAAGTATTGAGCTAGATATGCTCAAATACCTTATTGGAGTATTTTGAGCATATCTAACTCAATACTTGACCATTTTGGACGATCCGGGGCTTAAAATGACGAGTACAACCAGTGGGTATTGTACCAACAGGTGCAACAGGTGTGGGTATGGGTACAGCCAAAAATACCCGGGGGTTACCCATGCAATACACTAGCCACACCTTCACCTCGACTTCAGAGCCAAGTCACTTTGCAGGTTCCATTGTGGTACCAAGCAATAGGACACCATCTGATCAAGACAATGTGAGACCCCAAGCCTTGGAGAGGTGGGATTTGATGGTAGAAGTATTGAATCTGTCAGGCATCTTGCTACCGATCAGCTGTGACACCATTCCATTGAATACTTCCCTAGGGTACCAGAAACTCCTACACCCAGTGCAGATCCCAATTCCTCAAGCGGCAGTCCTTCACTTTTCTCAGGTGCAGATGTGAACTCCAACTGAAAATCACTGAGAATCTCATTTTGAAGAGTCAACTTCCCGCCAACCAGGTCCTTGATGGTCTTGGAAAGAGGAACCTCATCAACCTTCTTTGTGAGCTTTTGGGCAATGACCATGATCAGGATTTCGATGGCTTTGATGGGAACATCTTCAATGCTGGCAGCCATGGCAGGAGGTGCAGACACTGGAACAACAGGAGAAGGGATGGACGTAGGTGGCACAGCCTCAAGAACTGGTTCACCTGCAGTCAGCACAGCTGGCTCATCTTCAAATTGATAATAAATGTCTTTTCCATTCTTGGCGTGACAAAGGATAGCCCAGGAATGGCTGACCAAGTCATCTCGAGCCTCGTATTTGGCTTTGAGTGTATGAGTAGCCATATGTTGGAGAAGGGCCAACCTTGATTAGATGCTCAAAGGCGAATTCTGTGAACAGCCGGTCTTGGGTCTTGATTCATCAGACAGAGGAGGTGAACTGATATGCAAGGAGCTTGATGAGGATAGTATATGCCAACTTTTGATGTTGGATGGCTCCAGCCCAGTCTTCTTGATCCCATTTCCATAGGACCTTGTCAAGGCGAGGAGACGATGTTTGGTTGTAGATCAACTGTGCATATTCGTGGGAAACTTCAAATGGCCTGGCAACAAGGTTGGGAATATACTTCCCAACCAGCATGTCAGGATTGAGCTGGGCAGCATTGATCTTCTTCAAGAGATCTAGGGGATGATTGTAGGGTGTAGGATCTCAAATATTGCATTGGTCCACTTATAAACTCAGAATGGCATAACACCAGCCCGGAGATAACGAGAGTGAAAGGGGACATCAATACCGGGAAGAGGAATGGTTGCAAAACTGCATTCAAGCTCAATATAACCTTCTGCCTGTTGTTGCTCCTGAGCCTGCTTAAAGCAAGTCTTGACAATCTCTTTGAGCATCTCCTTGACTTTCTCCATGGTGAACGATTCAGTCAGCTGATCAACAAGAGTGAGTGTCAGAGCGTATATGAAAGGTATTGGTGTACCTTGGCAATGTTGATCTTTTGTAATTTCAAGTAGTTCAGGACATTGGCCATCATCTGCAAAGTGATAAGCTCCCCAGTGCAAACATACTGCTGACCCTAAAAAGCAGACAACAGGTCAAACAACGAATGAACATACAGCTGCATCAGGCATACCTCTACATTGTAGTTGATGATTTCAAAGCAACATGCCAGTGTGAAGAGCTATGCTGTCAACCACCTCTTGCAGAGTGGCATTGCTGAAGGTCTTCAATATATAGCTCAGATTTATGGCACACATTGTGTAGTTCGACTGGTTGTCTGAGTCTTGTTCCATGGCACCCCATGGCAAAAGACAACATCAACAAGCAAGGAGATTGGAAGAATGTCAGTGATAGATGCCAGAGCAGAATACTCGCCCAAGGAGTGCCTGGCAAAGGCACAGTCCTTCTGCACAAACCCTTGCATTTGAAGATCCTCGAATGCAGCCTTCTCCATTATGACCAAAGCTATTTGCGTGAACTGAGTCGCAAAGAGAAGACCATTGGGGTGGCTGAATGTATACTTCGGTGTCTGAAGATCAATGTTGGCAAAGAGGGGCAGCGTCTTGACATTGCCATCCTTATCCATTGTATCATATGTCATGTCCATATAACATTGGTGGATAACTTGACCTGTGATCCCACCGAAATGAATGGTTTTCTCCTTCGGATTGTCCTTGATGGTCTCCACAATCAAAAATCCCTAAACAGCAAGGAGGTCAGCATTTTCCCCTTCCGAAATGGCACAAGCTGCTGGTGAACTATTCAATAGATCCATGCCCATGCTGGGCTCCCGCAAACCTTGACCCATGAATACATAAACCATGGTAGGCTTGTGCAACCTCAGCCAAGCCTTCAAGAACTTTTTCACCATGAGAATTAGCTGTCTGGATTTTGACCACAATATTTCTATCATGCATTCCAATGTGCCTGATTGTAACGGTCAACTCATTGTCAGGTAAAACCATGCCAGCGAAGGCGACAAACCCTGTGCACCAATGCCAGCATAGCCACCATTGGCAGTAAAGGTGCTGGACAGATGGAAAATATGATGGCTGATTCAGATTACTCCAAACGATGATGCTGTTGTGGATTGCCACATTCGCACCACAGGAGTAGGCAATTTTGCAAGTCTGAGGAGCTCCATTTCTCACAGATGGTACTGGTAATTCATCTCAATAAGGTTGAACATTTCACATGGATTCCCTTCAGACCAGTAAGAACTTTGGTGAGCCAACTCACTTTGCATGATCACTTTGGAGCAATCATGTCTTTAGTGTTGCCACAGCTAAGCTAGCCTAGCCACGGCTAAATTAGCTGCAGCTAAAGCTAAGCTAATTCATGAAAAATGTCTTAGCCTTAGCCACTAGCCAAGTACTAGCTGCAGCTATGGCTAAGCTAAAGTCAGCTAAGCTAATGACTATTAGTCAGGTATGATATCCTTTTTAGGTATTTCTAGGCTGTTCTGAGATGATATTCTTTTTATCTTCCCTTGGCTTCAGCTACAGCTAAGCTAACTTTCTGAAATACTTTAGCCTTAGCCATTAGCTGGAGATTAGCCAGCTATTAGCCTTAGCTGTGGCAACACTACGTGTCTTCTTTGTATAATGAGAAATCCTCTGGTCTCATGTCATCCCTGCACAGACAGGACTAAAAATGACTCACCAGTGAATTGGTGACCATAACTGGATAAGAATTGATGCAACTTCAGTTCCAAGTACAAGTACAGTCATGTGATTTAAATCAATTGAAATTTGAAAATATCATTACATTTAGCAAAGGGCTATTTATGCCAGGTCTGCATATGAAGAAACATGTCTGTGTCAATTATGTCAACAACCAGAAAATCTTTTTTCCTTTCATAGTCCTCTGCAATAACTGCTCCACGAATGATTGAATCTACTGGGATGAATTCTGATGGAATGTTTGCCTTGGCACAGAGTTGAACTAAGCCCAAATCAATATCTTTTTTTGAGGTGCACCAGTTGGAACATCAAGTGGATGGATCAGTGCAATTGGATACTCCGCATTTCCAACTGTACAAGTAAATAGGAGAAGCAGTTGGCCAAAAAATTGTCCAGTCAGGGTATTCACAAAAATGCAGTCATATTGTGGTGCATTGTGGAAGCTTGGACTGCAGTGTAGATAGTCTGATGTTTGACACCAGTCCACAGTAGACTCATAGTTGACCTTGAGATATTGATATTCTGTTATCTATTGAAGTAATGACAATATATCATGAGCTCACATAGGAATAGGACTTACTATATCATCAGGTTTATATTGGACCAGCTTTCCATGATGAAGAGCTGATAGTGATTGTGTCATATAATCACTCAGTTTTTTCAAAACCCTGCAAAAGCAATACTACCATCATGGCTTTTCTCCAATGCCTTGAAGGTTTGTTGTTGTTACTTTGATACCAATGAGAAGTGTGCATTGCAACATTTTGATGAGACTCCTGCTGACTCTGCAAAGTCAGGATCATCTTCAGCACTGGAATCCAGCTGGTCTAGCTGAGCTTGAATGAGAAGAGCGACAAGAAGCTTATGATCAGCATTCAGGATCTATGCAATAAATGGATAGGCACTTCAAATGAAAATATAAAGATGACTGAGCAGACTTGGGCTGCAACACCTTGGAAGTTGGTGCAATGCTTATAGCTGATTTTCAAGGGACCATGATTCTCATTTGGCTTGGTGTTGTAATTGCAAGTGACCCCTTTTGCTTCAATATCATCAAACAAATGCTTGTGCATGTGGGCTTTTGGAAAGTTCCAGTTCTTCTCCATTTCTGGTGCGGCAATAGAATATTCCTGCCAGTGACATACCAGCTGGTTAACTAATAGTGATTAACAACCACATGAGAATACTCACTTGCAGAAGGGAAGACAATTTCAGTACTGCTTGATGGTGGAGTAGTGGGACCTGCCAGTCACATGACCAGGTTCCCACAGTTGACCTAGTCAGTAGCCTTCTGGATGTAGTAGTCAGTCCATCATCCTATCCTATCCATCCTGTCTTACCTCTCAAGTCCTGCGTGAGCCCCCGGAGAGGTACCTCGGTACCTCTCCAATGGCCAGCAGCAATTGTCTGAGTGGTATGAACTTCCAGAGAAGCATACACATCCATCTCCACATAACTCTGAATACACCTAGGGAAATGCAGGGATAAGGGTAAATTCCTTTCCGCAGGTATCCGTACTCTTAAGAGTACGAGTACGGATACAGATTCTCGTATCCGTGGGCTTCAAAATGAGCTGGAGATCATCCAAAACGGTCAGGAATTGACTGAGATAGAGACTAAACATTGATTGGACTCTATCTCAGTCAATTCTTGACCGTTTCAGGTGATCTCCGGCTCATTTTGATCGTGAATCTGTGGGTAAAATCCGTGGATATTGCATCCGTATCTGTGGGGAGTACGAGTACGGATACAGACAAATGTATCCTGGGATTACCCCTGCATTTCCCTAAATACACCACAGCAACAGATAATCTGTGCCACTACAAAGGACATTATGGGCTGCAAACACAATGAGCTAAAGCACAGTTAGAGTAAATTTTACAAATGAAAATAGAGTTTAACCTTGGATATGTCTTCATACTTAGTTCCATCTGTAAATGAGATATTTACAACTTGGTTAAAGTGATTCAGCCCCACCATCGGGGAAGTAAGGCCATCCTAGCAAATGAGAGTAAGCAAAACCACAAAAATAACACATTAGACATACTGGTCATCCACCTTCTTCACCATTGATTGTCCAAGGGAGGTGATAGCCTTCTGAGCCTGACCCCACAAATGGTCACCAAAAAGGTCTGAATTAAACCAGTGGAGTCGATCAAAAGAGAGTGCTTTGTGGATATCAGTGTTGTTGATTTTCCAGAATATATTCTTTATTCCAAGGGGGGCCCGGCATTCAAAAACTTAAACGTGGGTCGAAAAATTTCATTTCGACAATTTCAGGGACCTCCCCCCCCCCTCCTTCCTAATATGGGTATATTTAATTATGTAATATACAAAAAAGGCATTCCAATCTACCGCAGACTCTTCTTGATGTTTGCATGCACCTCACACCGCCAGTTGCGAGGCACGAAGTCAAGGTTGAGACAATCCAAATGAAACTGTACCAACACCCAATCAGTCTGAACATAAATGTAGTGGAAAATTACTTACCCATTGAGTCTCGCAGCCTGGATAAATGCACCTGGCAGCCTTGTCGGCCTCAATATCAGTCTGACTCACTTTATTGCCACACAAGCAGGCATATATGTCTGCCATATCCCGAGTCTTCTGTACTCAGCCAATGCGGGTGGGTTCAGCAGCAATTGTGAACTCCGTCCGGTTTGTTCCAACATCTTGTGGATCATCAGTGACCGGAGTACTCAAATCACACACCACTCACTTGGCAATGTTGAGGAATTGGTTGGAATGATAGCTTCAGGGAGCTCCTCGTCGTTGTCTGTTAACTCACTCCTAACTGATCCTTCCTCAGACATGTGCGGTTCGACGACATTTGGACTTGCCAGTGTGTTGCCCCAGACTTGCCTGTCCACCAGTCCCCACCAATATCATCTCATGGCATTCTGGGCACTCGAGCTTGTCACCAGCTTGGAATTTTGGTGCTGCCTGTCATTTGTATTAGTTTCCTGTATCTATGGATGATTCATTACGTGCCGTTTTATTTGATTTCACCATGGCGCAAGTGTTCCGTGCACTCAGGGGTGGCAGGAAAGTCAAAAATTACTATATAAGGCTACATATTAAAGTATTCCTTTTTTTTTTTTTGCATGGCCTGTGACCCCCCCCCCCCCCCACCTCGGGTGCGGGGTTTGAATGCCGGGCCCCCCTTGCTTTATTCAATATTTAATTGATAAAACTTTATATAAATCAACTGAAAGCAGGCTCACATGAACTGCCCAAAGTCCATAGGCCTTGAGAGATTCTTCCTGATCACTTGCCAATGCCATTTTCTCAGCATCCTTAACTAATTTATGAGTATTGGCAGCAGTTCAAAGTTCATAATCTTGTAAAAGATTGGACAGCTTGTCTGCAGGAACCAGACATATTGGACATGGACATTTACCACCAAGGCCCCGAATTAATGCCATGACACATCTGTGAATATTCAATTTCCGCCTCAAATTTGAGATAATATGAACATACTGTTCTTTATAGTCTGCTGAAAGGATGGGCACCAAAGGGAATAACCATTGTTTAACCAAATCACCACATTCCAACCAAAAACCAGTCCCAGAAATTTCAGCAATGGATTCAAGAAGCAACCAAAATGCTTGATGCCAAAATTGACGAATCCAACCTTTCCCTTCTCACCTGCATCTTCAGCTGGCTAGATGGGAAACAAAAGTTACCAGAAGTGCGTTGCTCAGAAAAGATTGAACAAATGATTGGTAACCATCCAACAACACATCCACCTCCAATTCCCTCACCATTCCAAATATTCACAGGCAAATTTGCACAACGAGCCATGACAGGATGGCCTTTCTCAGTCCCAAATGAAGATAACTTTGTCCTGGTGGCATACAAAATAAAACAAAATGGTCGTGCTTCATGGGGTAGATTAGACTAGCATAATTAATCAGAATATCACATGGAGCGGCGCCAGAGAACATTTATGTGGACATTCCACCAACTATTGGCAGTCCATGGCTCATGGATGAAGTGAAAAAAGGATGTACCATTAAATTTATACAGCCTTAGAGCATCCCAGATGAAATGTGGTGTGAGAAGAGGATTTCATAGTAGATCTAAAGCCCAATCCCAAAGTGGACAGCACCATGTATCAATGTATCAAACAAGTGCATTTCGTTCTTGTATGCAACTGAGAAAGGCTTCTTAAATACATAATAGTGTTGACCCGATGAATGCCATCCAAGCAACAAAAACTTACAGCAGTAAGTGTTGTAGACACCTGTTCCCAAGTCACCGTGGCTTGAAAGGGTGAAATTCTCAGATCCTTGTGCACAGCGATGCATTAATGATATCATAACATTTATTTGATCCTTGTTCAACACCACTTGTAAAGCCAGCTCTGCGAACTTGAAATCAATTCGTGTGCGAAAGGGTCACCAAAGCTCTGCATTGAGCAGTGGTGAGACTCTTGTGGCATTGGATTTTCCATAGCCCTCAAAGTGCTGAATGTCGAGTTCACAGGGACAATGGGGGTGATACTCAGTCTTAATGTCATCCAGTCGAAAGGTAAGATCTGGCAGATTTAATGTGTCTTATGGTGTGATATTAATGGTCACATCCAATAATGATCAAAAACTTTGTTATGCACCAAATTCATCAGGTGTAGATGCCCGAAGGACATCCACATCAAAACTTTCATCACCTGCATGGATCTGAGTGCATATGACATAGAGAGATTAGTGGTAGGTGTACTGGGGTTTCTGTGGGCTGACAGAGAAGCAGAAATAATGTTCAGATTGATATTTCTGCCTACAATGGTTCATTATCATTATATTGTAAATAATGGACAGAATCCAATCCTGCTCACGAATATGTGTGGCTCACTTGTCCTTCTCTTTCTCAATCCTTTCCCTCTCTGCCTTTTCTGCAAAGGCTTCAAGTGCCACTCTCTGCTCAAATTCTCATTGGCAAGCTATTGTATGCATCCGAAAACCTCTACGTTTGAAGGAGCAACCACTGTACTGGCATAGTGAATCCATGCTAATTCTTGGCCTGAGTGGTGTGTGCTATAGACTGAGTCAATGGGAATATTTCTTGAGTGTAGGTGGTAAGAGAAAACTCACCTGCACAGGTGGTGGGGGCAAAAAGGGAGGCACAACAAACATGAGGCATCATTGAATCATTGAATAATGAATAATGCTTGGAACATGATTGATGTGGGAATAAATTTCTCATAATGGTATTATCAGGGTCTTGCAAGCCTCGGCTCATTACAACGCCTTGAGGACATTTCTGACACAGTCGCCCCACTAGTGATGAACAGGTCCAGTTCGGTCCAGTTCTCAGCCAAATTTGGTGAACCCTGGACTGAACCCTAGTCCGGTTCTACTTAAGTACAGAACCTTGGACCGAACCATTGGTTCTGGTTCCTTCAGGTCCAGTTCCAGTTCAGCAATCCTAGAACCAAGAACCGGACCTTAATATTGCTATTTTTTGGCTTATGTGTGCATGGTATTGAGAGGGCGTCATGGGTAGCACGACAACCCCCATGTATTTATAGTACGAATGTAATTTTACATGTAAATGAATATTAAACAGAGGGTGGGGCAGTCCCCCACCCACACCTGCCATTCGTGCTGCTTGCTGTTGGAACCCCACCAACCCCACCTGCCACTGTTCACTGTCTGTTCATGCCATTGGGCATGGGCACTGGCTGCCAGTGCCTGAGCGAGTTAGGCCATAGCTGTTGTGGCTCATGTGTTGGGTCTGTGGGCTGTAGTTGGCTGGCATGTTGACATTAGCATGGACTTCTCATTGCCTTGGCCATGGTCATCACCATCAGCCCAGTTCCATTGTTGTCGTCACCCTACTGCTGCCAGTTGGTGGTGGAGGTCGTCGCCATCGTTGTCATTGTCCTGTTGCCATTGCCATTAGCATCAGAGATGTTGGTGTTGGTGTTGGTGTTGTGGGGCTATGGTGGTGGGGGGGTGGTTTTTAAAGAAAAAAATTAAACAGAGGGGCACTCTGGCCCGCCCTGGCCTCACCCTGTCCTCTGCAGTTGCCTCCTGCTGATTGTGTTGCAACCCCCACCCCCCGCCTACCACCGTTCACCATCTGTTCACGCCATTGGGTGTGGGTGTTAGCCACTGGCACCTGAGTGAGGGGCTGGTTGCTGCTGTGGTGGTTGTTGCCGCTGTCATCACTGCCCAGTTGCTGCCTTGCCGTAGCCATAGTCATAGCCATAGACCTGAGCCATGGCTCATGGCTTGAGTTGTTGCCACCATCGACCCAGTTCCATCATCATCGTCATTGCCATACTGCTGCCAGTTGGTGGTGGAAGTTGTTGTCATTGTCATTGTGTGATGGTGGTGGTGCTGTCGTCATCCTCGTCATCATCACTGTGTGCCAGAAGGTGGGCCAGGAGTGGATAGGATGCTGGGGGGCAGGGAAGGGTGGCCACAGTAGAGTGGCAAAGGGGGGCCTGGGAAGCAAGGTGGATGGTGGGATAAAACTTACATGGCACTGGCCTCTGCTGCCTGAATGGCTGTCATTCCACCATCATCATCGCCCTACTGCTGCCAGTTGGCAGTGGAGGTCATCGTCATCATTGTGTGATGGTGGCGGTGGTGATGCCCATTGTCGTCGCCAGTTGGTGGTGGCGTCGTCGTCGTCGTCATCTTTGACGTTGGCAAGGGGTTGCTGCTGCTGTGGTGGTCAATGTCGCTAACTTTCTGCTAGCGTAGTAAAGACTCACCTGTCAAGGTGTCATGGGACCATTGGGACATTGTTTTGGACACCGGTTTGGACTGGTCCGAACAGGTTCTGGACCATGCAAAAACACGTGAACATGGAACCCAACTTTAGATCCGGTTCATGCCTTGCCTCGAACCTGGACCTGAACCATGGTTCAATTCCCATTGGTTCAGGTTCAAACCACGGTTCCGAACCTGACCTGTCCATCACTACGCCTCACATTGTCTTGTCTCCATTCTCCTGAGTCCTGGCCTGAAGCTGCCACCGATTGACCTGGCACAGAGGCAGAGTACTGGGCTGAGAGAAACTTCTCACACAACCACTCAGTATGCATTGCAGGTCAGGCAGAACCCAGGTGTCCACACACTGGATGGCCTTACTGCTCTGCTGTGTAGCGAGTAGTCAACGATTGGAAGTTGGAGGCGACATTGGCAAGAGTAGTTAACATTTGAAAATCATTGATCCTAGTATAAATGAGCATAGTAGAAATGAAATTGGCTGTTGTAACAAAAAAATTTAACACCTTGCGAAGATTATTCAATACTGTATGAAGACAATTTGAGGGTGTGCAAAGGCAAGGTTGCAAAGAAATTTTGATGTTTTAAATTTTAAACCTTGATTTTAAATTGTAAATCACCAATTTCTTACATTCTGTCTTTGTCTTCGCAAAGGACGCAATTAACTTCGCACCCCTGCCTATTTTGGAAAGCTTGCGAAGTTAATCTGCACATTGTGTTTGAAATGTCTTTTGTCCAACAACTGCCGTCAAAGATATAGGGCTTCGTCAGCCTTTGTTTCGCCACGTCTGCGCTTAGGTTTTCGACCTTCGTTTCACGAAGTTGGCGCTTCGGGGGCATCGAGGCGTACGACAGGCGATTATTATGGCGCGTTACTAATCTAAAAGGAAACAGGTTTCCTGAGCCATCGTGGAAGATCAACACAGCACAGACGCCAGAGCGTTAGTCTGATGCCTGTCAGTGCGACAGACACGGAGCGGCCGTCCTGCGAAGTCTGGCCTGTATCCTTCAGCCTTCTCTGTTTCCAGCTATAGCAGGCAATCGTTTGTTCCAAAACTCAAAAACGAAGCATCGTACCGCTGACGCTACCGAGGCACAAGGACCTGCGAGGCACAAGGACAGTCTGACGCCTGCGAGGCACAAGGACAGTCTGACGCCTGCGAGGCACAAGGACAGTGACGCCTGCAAGGCACAAGGACTGCACAGCCTGTTCTCTTCCTATATATACAACCCCAAAATCGGCATTAACTTGGACCCTCTCCTGAATCCTTGATCACTGTAGGCTTTTCCATGCACACGTCTCTTGGCTGTATCTGATCTATTGTGTCCCCCCATCATTCATCATTGCAGTCAGATCTTTTGCGCCCGTTCGAGCCCTCCCCTGTGTGGTTCAGCCCTTGGTCGAATTCTGACAAGTGCTTTACGACGTTCCAGCAGTTGCGCGTGAGTTCGGTTGCATGTCCACAGTTGAAACACAGCTAAGTTTTTAGTACAAAAACATGGCACCGGCGTTACTGGCCATGGCATTAGGTGGATTTATCCCCCAAGCCACGACCCTAGTTATCAACATGTTTGACAAAATAAGTTTTGATCTCGACAATGGGGGTAGGAAACGGCAGATTCTCTGGATGGAGGAGCATACAAGAGCAGCGTACAACAAAGCTGGCGAGAACGTAAACATTGCCATCTGGAACATGCATCTAGACGAAGATCACCACTTCAATGATATCGTCGACTCGGGTCTGGTTCCGATGGGTAATGGAGGAGGCTTCAGAATTGTCGTATTTAAAGGTGCAGGTTATCTTAGGAACAAGGGCGCTCGTGGGTTTGAGAACTGGTGTTGCAGCGGAAATCAGGAGCAACGAGATAATGTAATTCACTTCAAATCTTGCTAATGGGCGACAGTACAGATACTCTACTTTCCAAATTCATTATATGGAGCGTGAGATACTCTGTAACCTTATTTTCCACAGTAATCGTCAAGACCATGTCCATACACATTTTCGGTGAACAGGTAGGCATTATTAATGCACAGAACCTTTCATAATTATATCTTGTCAGGCAACGGAAGAGAATGCAGAGAATGCGCGTCTTTTCCTCCTTCGTGGGTGCGCTAGCTTAAAAGCGGCATTTTCACCGTTGAAAGGTCTAGCTGTGTACTTTCGGATCAAGTGCGCCGTGGACCAGCCCGGGATCGTTCGTACTCCCAATCGATGGAGGGTAAGGCTTCGTAGAAAGGCTCAGCTAGACGATGTCAGATTATCCTGGCCTCTGCGTTTTTGCTGATTCACTTGGTGGCGTTCTTGTCAATGAATCATAGAGTCGCGATCATCTAAAGCTAGAGCTCTAGAGGCTTGGCAAGGGCAAGCTTGCTCTAGCTCGAAAGGAACTGCTCAACATTCAATATTCAACGTTCAACACTGGCTCGTTCGCAGGGCCCACCAGCAAATGCAGAATCCCTATGCTCAAGCCCTGGGCTGACCGAGTTCGGCCTCTGTTCGTGCCTTGTGTTGCGAAAAGAACCGGCTGAACATTGATGACTAGCGCTGAAGAGTAGTGAGGTCAAGGCACGGCTGATGGATTGCAAGTCCCCGCTTATTAGAGAACCTTGTTGTCCTTGGACTCAATCATTCTTTCCCTCCCCCGAAATTCTCTACCACAGTAAGCTGCCCTGTTAGTTTCACTGGAACGTTCTCACAACCACTGCAGCATTGCTGCGGGCAAATCCTCCATGCCCTTTTGTCAGTTACGTACCAAGCCATCCGCCCAACGTGTACGTACTGCCATAACCAACGGCCATTCTCTCAGTCAGCCACGTTGACGCCACTGCCACCGACAGTTACCGAAGCACTTGCACAAGACCCCACATCTCAAGTCGGAACTCACGCCAACATCCTACAAAGCAGTACAGGCTTCCATGACACGCTGTACTTCACGGCTCTCTTTGCCGTACTTCATTCGCTGGCGTTCCCGGTGAACACTGCCGCTGTCCTCGGGATCAATTGCCGTGGTAGTCAGGAATGTTCGGCTGATCTTAGCACGGTCGCACAATCCCTCGTCACGACCATTATGGGCATTGACCCCAGTCAATGGTACAACAACGGCGAACATATCGCGCGCCAATCAGAACCGTTCACAGGTGGAAATCTCACCGTCTGCCCGTTTTTGCAGCACATACCAAGCGGTGCCACCGGCATGGATATCCAACGTCTCGCCCATTACATCACCGACCACGGTTGTGCTATCTGTGGCAGCGTCCCTTTCCATTTCCCCTCAGACAACCACGTTTCGAAAGGGGAACTTACCTTCAACGTTGTTTCTACCCCCACTTCCACACAGGCGAAAACGGCGACAGCAACAACCGCAACTACTTTGCAGTCAACAACTTCTTCAAGTCCTCCTGCCAACATCCCCTCTAACATGGAGGGATAGAGCATTGTCCCGGCGGGTCACCTGGAGACGCTCTCTCATGCACATTTACCGCTCAGGCAAGCGGAATCCTTCTTCTTTCCGCGCTAATAACCAACTACTCGCACTCATTTGTCGAGGGTCAAGCTCGGCTTGATTTGACAGGGATGGGAACGTCACCTTTCTCAACTTTGATGGTGGGAGCATTCCTGGTGATCTGGATGATAGACTGTGACTCACAAAATCGGATGAGTGTCATGACTAAGTAGGGTAAAAGCATACAATTGCTTTGGAAGCCTTCGTAGATGGCTGCACTGCTGCTTCCTTGCTATCATCTTCATCTACGAAGCCACCATAGAGATCGGAAAATCTCTCATCAGGGTCAGCCTGCTGAGCTGCTGCCAAGATGGTAGTTGCTTGTCTACCATGTCCAGACGTCTGGAGAGGTTTCAAGTTTGTTTTGTTCCATAATTTTGATGTGTGTATTTCAGTTTTGAACTGAGGTAAGAGACCGGATGGATGTCCTGGTTTAGATTTCTTTGCAATGCTAAGAAGGCCCACACATCAGGACTTTCATCATTTAGTCAGGATCTAAAGTTATTTCTAAAGTTAGCAGCAAAATATAATCTTTAGATTTACATTTAGGCCAAGTCTAAATATTGAATTTAAGTCATGAATAAATAAATGTCTAAATTAATTGTTTTCTCTTGCCTTTAGATCAGTCCTGCAATCAAAATAAGTATCAGTGCTAAATTGTAGAGGGAAAGTATCATTTAGATTTGAGTTTACTCATGTTTGCTAGTCCAAATTTAGGCATCACTTTAAGGCAAACTGAAATTTATAATTTTGATTGAATAAAAATATTTAATTTAATGGATATCAAAATGTACCATTTTGGTAGTTATCAAAAGTTATGATTCTGTCAGAACTAAAGTGATTGCACACTCCCATCGCCCACTCATCATCCACTCATTGCTAGGCAAATGCACGGATTGGGCGGATCAGCACGGATCACAGATACGGATCGCCTCGGATACGGGTCTGGATCAAGATTTCCCGATCTGTGCACCCATGTATCCGTAACCGGTCCCTATTTGGGTAGTGTCACGGTACCCACGTCACACATCAACATCACCAACCACAGCCACAACCACAGCCATGGCGACAACAACAACGAGAAC
>OY744469.1:5245879-5307421 GCA_963556145.1 Hygrocybe punicea
GATCCGTATCCATGATCCGCGCTGATCCGCCCAATCCGTGCATTTGCCTAGCAATGAGTGGATGATGAGTGGGCGATGGGAGTGTGCAATCACTTTAGTTCTGACAGAATCATAACTTTTGATAACTACCAAAATGGTACATTTTGATATCCATTAAATTAAATATTTTTATTCAATCAAAATTATAAATTTCAGTTTGCCTTAAAGTGATGCCTAAATTTGGACTAGCAAACATGAGTACACTCAAATCTAAATGATACTTTCCCTCTACAATTTAGCACTGATAATTATTTTGATTGCAGGACTGATCTAAAGGCAAGGGAAAACAATTAATTTAGACATTTATGTATTCATGACTTAAATTCAATATTTAGACTTGGCCTAAATGTAAATCTAAAGATTATATTTTGTTGCTAACTTTAGAAATAACTTTAGATCCTGACTAAATGTTGGAAGTCCTGATGTGCCATCAATCAACCAAATGGCAGTAATGATAGTTACATGACAAAAGACTCACACTGGGCCAGCCAATCTTGGCCAACCAATATCTTTCTCCAGGGCAGATGGCTTGGCCAAGGGGTCTATGTTCTGAGGGACATGAGTTGGCCGAAGCAGAGGGATATATTGGTCAACTGGTCTGGGTATATTGGCTGGCCATGGAACATGGATTGGCCGACCAGTCAGGTATATTGGCTGGCCATCAAAGGTGGATTGGCTGACCAGTCTGGGTATTTTGGTTGGCCATGGAGCATGGGTTGGCCGACCAGCCTGGGTATTTGGGCTGGCCATGAAACATGGATTGGCCGACTGGTCTGGGTATTTGAGCTGGCCATGGAGCATGGGTTGGCCGACCATCTGGGTATGTCAGCTGGCCATGGAACATGGATTGGCTGACCACAGTGGGTATATTGGCTGGCCATGGAACATGGGTTGGCCGACTGGTGTGGGTATTTTGGTTGGCCATGGAGCATGGGTTGGCTGACCAGCCTGGGTATTTGGGCTGGCCATGAAACATGGATTGGCCGACTGGTCTGGGTATTTGGGCTGGCCATGGAGCATGGGTTGGCCGACCATCTGGGTATGTCAGCTGGCCATGGAACATGGATTGGCTGACCACAGTGGGTATTTGGGCTGGCCATGAAACATGGATTGGCCGACTGGTCTGGGTATTTGGGCTGGCCATGGAGCATGGGTTGGCCGACCGGTCTGGGTATTTCAGTTGGCCATGGAGCATGGATTGGCCGACCATCTGGGTATGTCAGCTGGCCATGGAACATGGATTGGCTGACCACAGTGGGTATATTGGCTGGCCATGGAACATGGGTTGGCCGACTGGTGTGGGTATTTTGGTTGGCCATGGAGCATGGGTTGGCTGACCAGCCTGGGTATATCAGTTGGCCACGGGAGATGGATTGGCCAACCACCCTGGGTATTTTGGTTGGCCATGGACCATGGGTTGGACAACAGGTCTGGGTATTTCTACTGGCCATGGAACATGGATTCACTGACTGCCCTGGCTATTGTGGCTGGCGATGGACCATGAATCGGCTGATCTGAATGGGTACATTGGCTGCATGGGTTGGCTGAATCTTTGGGTATATTAGCTGGCAATAGAACATTGGTTGGCTGAAGCCGGTGGGTACACAGGCTGGCCATAGGAAGGGGGTTGGCCAATGTTATGGATATCCCAGCTCATGGAACACCAATTGACAACAGCTTGTGGTGTACTGGGCTCGCCATAGGACATAGTCATAGGTTGGCCAATCCTAGTTAGTATATTGGCTGATCAAACACAGGTTGATTACTCCTTTGAGTCTGTTGGCTGGCCATGAAAAATGAGTTGGCCAATGTTATGGATACATCAGCTGCCCATGGGGTTAGCCTACACTAGGACTACATTGGCTGGTCATGGGACATGGGTTAGCTGATCCTATCAGGTCTTTGGCTGGCTGTGGGCCATGGATTGGCCAGCCCGAGATATATTGGCCAGCCATGATATGGTTGGCTGACAATCTGACTTAGGGTTAGGGTTGAGGCCGATAAAATTCAATACATTCATTCTAACCCACTCACAGCTTAACACTACAACAAGTACTGCTACTGTGAATTCACAAACACATCTGAAAGGACCAAAAACAAGACCCCAAAGCCATTCAGTCTTGATCTCAAAGAAGGAGCTCTTCTCCTTCTTGATCAAGACTGACTGACAAAGAAAATACTGCCAAAAATTTTGCAAACACATAACCAAAAATATTTCAACATAGATACTCAAATAAACCAAACTAAGAATATTACCTGGTCTCAATGTCACTAATGGGAGGCTTACAAATAATAATGCGACTTACCTGGTCAAATTTCAATGAGACCACCAGGCCCACTACAAGTAGTTTGCCCGGCAAGGAAATCACCTGCCCATTCATTCCTGAAGACCTGTAAAGTGACCAGCACTCATTTCTGAGGACCGGCCACCAACAGTTGGCATGCAGAGATGCCACAATATTCACTGTTGTTGCCTGGTACAACAACCAAGGATCCTGTTGTGTCACCCAAGGTGGTAGTGGTAGTTGCAGTGCAATCCTTGGCCATGTGTCCTGCTCCTCTGCATATAGGTTGAAGATTTGGCCTCTGAAGTGGAGGCTTTGGTGGAAGAGGATCCTGAAGCATGGGAAATCTCCGATTACCATTCCCCCAGCTTGTACTTAATTGTTCATGTGACTTAATGTGTTTGTTGATTTTTTTTTTTTTTTTTTTTTTTCATATTATTGTCCCTCAGGGCGAGCCCTATGTCGGACCTTACATACAAGGGCAAAATATATACAAATACGGGAGCCTTCCCGAAACCTGTGCCTCTGGTTTGCGAGTGCGACCACGATGGATTAAGTCCCCTGTGGACCCAGCATGTCCATGCTGTTTTAAACGCCTGACCTGACGTGTGAGGGGGCCCAGTGTCTAGAGCGAGGTAGTGGAGTGCGGGTGGTCTAGACGAGCTAAGTGCTCGGCTGCCTGGGCGGCCATGCATGGAGGGGGCTGTCACAGGGAGAAGAGTAAAAGAGAAAGGGTATGATGGCCGGGTGAGTGGACGAGGGTGAGAGGTTATGCGGGCGGTGGGTCGAGTGCTTATTGCGATTGTGTTGAGCGTACGTGTGACAGGGAGGTGTCCCAATGTGGGCGAGCGGAGAGAGGGGGGTATGCTGTGTAAGAGTGTGTTAGTTATGTGAGCGTGGGGGAGGTGAGGTCACCGAATGAGGCTTTTAATCTTCCTGTGCTTCGTATGAATTTAATGAGTTCTTGAATGCCTCTGGGGTCGTTGAGGAGGTGTGAGAGAGAACGGGCTTGGTTCCTAAGTGTGTTGGTGAGCTTGTGCCACACGTGGAAGTAGGCAGGACATTCGAAGAGGAAGTGCTGGACGGTCTCGATGGCCATCTCGCACTTGGGGCAGGCGTTGGTGTCAGATCTGTTGATTCTATGTAGGTAAGCATTAAGGGGGATGTGGTTAGTGCATAGCTGGGTAAGGAGGCTTGTCTGCAGTCACGTTAGCTTGTCAGCAGTTTTAAGGAAATTGCGTAGAGGGAAGTCAGGGTCAATGCGGGAGAAGCGTATGAAATGTGGTGACTGGTGCCATTCCTCACGCCAAAGGTTTGTAAGGTGTCTGCTGAATGTGAGTTTGAGAGCCGATGTGTTAGAGGGGAGAGTGCCGCTGCAGAGGGCGACCGGTAGTGTACGACGTGGACTGGGGTCGTTTCTCGCTGCTTTCTTAGCTTCGGAGTCGGCTTTCTCATTCCCAACTACCCCTTCATGCCCCGAGATCCATCTGAGAGTGATGGTGAGATGTTGATTAGTGTCGACCAGGCGCCGCGTGAGGGCATGGGAGGTGTCGAGGATGTGTTGCCCAGATTTCGTGTAGGGTGCGATTAGCACGTTTATGGTGGGCTGACAGTTGATGTATATGGAGGTGGAACATAAACGAGATTCGCGGCTGAGTAGCTGTAGGGCAAGTAGGCTGGCTATGTTTTCTGCTTCGACATTGTGGTGGTCCGTGCTGGAGCCTAGGTGGTAGCGGAGGACTTTGGGCCGGGATCTTCCAGTGCGGTACAGTACAGCTGCTGCCCCTACACTGTCGTCGAGGGTCATCAGAGTAGATCTTGATGTCGGCATTGTCGATGTTGTGGAGTGCGATGGATTCTTCTCTGGAAGGGGGGATAATTGTGTTGAAGGCTGGGGGGTGACGGGAGGAGGAGGTGGGGAAATGGATGGGTTCTATGTGGTCAGGGTTGATGTCAAAGAGGTGGGTGAGAGTGTGGAGTGGGGATCTGTGTTTAGCGACTAAGTGTCTGGCGCATTTTCTAAGTGGATTGTGCAGTGGGTGCGAGGCAGGTAATGTCGATAGTTGTTACGTTTCCAACTCCGCTTCCAACCCCGATGCCCATTCCATTACCTACCATGACGATTCTGCACTGCACACCCTCCTTTGTTCATTTCATTTTGTCCTTTGTATTCTTTTCAACGTCGTTGTTTCTTCATTCGGACATCCTTGTATTTTCTTGTCCTTGTTCTCTTTTCTTCTAGAACAATCCAGACCGACCATGGACACATCCCCACGTTACCTTGCTGTACCCGAATAGTCTCCTTGCCGACGGACATCATCGCTATTGTCTTTTCCCTCGCCCTGACATATTGTTGACTTCATCCCATGACAAACCGATTCACAATGGCTGTACTCCCGACACAGCTAATTACCGTAATCATCATTAGCAGCATCGCCATCACCTTCCTGATCGGTTTTTACCTTGTTATGTTCTATCTTTGGCATCGGTACCGAAACCCTTCTGCCATCGATACTTCCAACTTCCACCTTGACAATATATCGACACGTAATTGACAATTGCCATACCTGGATATATGGTTTCCACTTTCGTACCCTGTGCCTACCATTATCCTCCCTGACAATCCGACGACATTCCTCACCTGTATGCGAACTCTGAACAATCCCCGATCACAAGACATTTCACTGTTCTCTCTAATCCGACCATCGCCGAAGCACATTCTTTTGGACTTCGACCACAGACCATACGACTTCCCAAACAGTGAACCAACCCCTATCGCATATTGTTCGCACGACATCGCTTCATTGCAGTACCCGACGACTTGTTCCCACAGCTTGTCACCTGTGCCATGACTCGAAACCTGGACCCACATTCATTTACCCTTTTCCATCTATAACCTTGATATCTCCCACACTCGTTTACAACAATACCCTTTCTTGGATAAATACCGACATCAGGTGGACTGCATTGTTCCACAGACAGGACAAGACATCACCCCTCGATACGTCATTGACACAGACATCGTCATCCGGTACAGCTTATGCTGTTCACATGTCTGACCTCGACTATCCCACCATCCTAGTTGGTTTTCCCTCCATACATTCCTTTGTTTTCCTTTATACCGACCTTGTCGCTATGTCCCTGCTACCTCAAGACACTCTCATCACCAATCCTACACTGGACGATACCCATCTTCGACCCGACCATGCAATGCACTTGCCAAACTGCGTACTTGCCCATTACAGCAAGTGTAGACCCCGAATTGGCAATTCTGCATGTCACATGATCCGATGACAAATCATCCGAGTCATCTGGACCTCTTCTATCCTCAACGACACCCGGGCCTCCAGTTGGATCGCGAGAACATTGACATGAGGACGCCTCATGTATGCCTCATGGTGAACACATGGTAGAGTTGGACATGTTGTGGCTTCATGGTTGTATTCCTATTTACCTCCCCTCAAGACCAGCCACTATATGTACTGTTCTTGTTGTTGGTTCGGACTTTTTCTTCTTTTCCTTTCCTTACGTTTAGTCTGGTTCTTGGGGCAGACTCATCTTGTTTTGGGTAACCCCCACGGCTCGCAATGACATTAGACCTTGACCCCCCCCCTCTTAGCAGTGTTGTCTTAGCTGTAAGCAACAATGAAAACTGCTGTCCTCTCCTCTGGAATCCGATCCCTAGTTAAGTTGATTGTTGCCGGAGCCTGCTGCAGAAGCGATCCGTAACAATAGTCGGATGATTGATCTGTGGCATGCTTTGTGCATGAGGAGGTCTACGGGGGGCAAGCCGGCATGTAGGTCGAGGAGGTCGTTGGGTGTCATTCTGAGGGCCCCCGTGATGGGTATCGATGCTATGCGTTGGGTCTTGGTTAGTTCCCGCATCGCTCTTACTGACCCGCATCTGTGAGCGTTATTGGCAATTCTATGCACTGGTGTGTACCAAACGTCCACGGCATATATCATCTTTGGGATTGCCACTGAGGTGTAAAGTTGACGCATGAGTTTTCTGGGTATGCTGGATTTGGGGCGTGCGATTCTTCGGAAGAGGTGTAGCCATTTAGTGGTCTTCGCGATGGCATTTTCCCGTTGTTCGTGCCAGCAAAGGTGCTGGTCCAAGATGATGCCGAGGAAGCGGTGAGACTTGACTGGCGAGATGGCTGTGTTGTTTAGGATTAGTGGTGGTCTTGGCGAATCGGTGCGCTGTGAAAAGTCTATTAGTGCGAATTTGCTGATTTCGAATTTGGAATTGTGCTCTTTGGCCCATGAGTATGCTCCCCCAGGTTTCGACATGAGTTTCTTGAGGATTTGGTTGGTTTCAGCAAAGTCCTTGCCCTCTACGTAGTAAGCTACATCGTCGACGAAGGCTACTGCCAGTTCCTGGCAACCTGTGGGAATTTCGATTAAGTCAGCATTGTAGAATAGGTATATAATCATTGAAATCGGGTCCCCTTGTCCTATGCCATTGGCGAGGAGGATAGGGTCAGAGATGTAGTCGTTGAAGGTGAGGCATGTGGTGTGATCCTTGAGGAGGTTGCCGACTAAACAAACAAGATGTTCAGGTATCTTTCTTTTGCGCATGTTGTGGAGTAGTTGGTTCGTTACTGCGTTGGGGAAGGCGCCTTCGATATCTATGAAGAGGATTGCCGCGATTCGTTTGTTGCGCCAGGCGTGTTTGATGCAGTGAATTAAAACATGCATCGAGTCTATCGTGGTGTGGCCCGGTTGACCTCCAAAGTGGTGGGCGGGCAGGAGATGGTGTTCATCTACCATGTGGGAGATGATTTCTGCAGTGATAGAAGTCAGCAGTTTCGGGAGGGTATTGAGTGGGACTATGGGGCAGTATGCTTTGGGTATATCGTATCTGGGTTTGCCCGGTTTGCGTAGCGCCCTGGTGATGGAATCTTTCCAAGGGTCGTGGTAGATTTTGAGGTGGAGTATCGCATTGAAGATGGGGTGGATGCGATCGATGAGTAGGTCGGCTGACTCTTTTAGTACGATATTAGGGATGCCGTCTGGGCCTGGTACCTTGTGGGGTTGGACCCTGCCGATGTGTTCTTTGATCTGATCACAGGATATTTCCACTGTGAATGGTATGTGGGGAGGGTAGTTATAATTGGGTGGCACGGAGGAGTGTGAGGGTGGTGGGGGAAAGAATGATTTAGCTATAGCGAGGCTTTTGTCCTCGTTGGAAGTGGCGTATGCTGTCAGGCCCCTTGGGAGGGTGTACTCTAAAGTGGGGATGGCTGATTTGCCGCCATCTCCTCTGGGGTAGTCGCTAATGGGATTCGATATGCATTTGTTTATAGTCCAGATGTTGTGGTCCTTGGCATCGTCGAGAAATGCGGCCCAGTGTCTTTCTTTGGCTTTTAGGATTTCGGCACCATAGTGATTATGTGCCATTTTGTGTTCTTTATGGCTTGGGTGAGTGTTGTCTAGGCAAAATTTGTATGATAAACGACTTAGCCTGTTTTTCTTTCGTTTAAGCTGGTTCAGGTGTGGGGTCCACCAGCGCTTTGAGTGGAGACAGGGGGCCGAGAGGGGAACCGCAAGCTCGATGGACGATTGTATGGCCGTAGTGAGGCCTGAAATGGCGTTGTCGAGCTGTACCTGTGAAGTGATTTGTATGGGCGGGGGAAGGTGCGACAGGTGGGTATTGAGTTGATCCCTGAAGTTGTCCCAATTGACTAGGTGAAAGTTGCGTGTGGGGGGGTTAGTTTTTATCTGGGGGGGAAGAGCAATGGCAGTTAGGATGGGGATGTGGTCAGTGCCTGTGGGCCGAAGTTCTGGTTTGGTGTCGCAGACGGAAATGAGGTGGATGGATTTCGCTGTGCTGAACACGTTATCGGTTCTGGTCCAGTTTTTTGTGACCATGGATTCGAGGGTGGGTAGGTTCTTAGGTAGTGCCATCGTCATATCACAGTTGGCAGTAGCTTCTATGAGGTGATGGGCGAGGGCAAGGGCGTTGGCGGTGAAGAGATGGTAGTTACGTTCCTCGTCCCAGAGTGGGTGATGTCTGTTGAAGTCGCCACACCAGAACATGTGATCGTTCTCGCGACGATGTAAGGATACTTCATGTGTCCTGGCGAATAGGTGCAGAGTGTCGAGGGTGTTGGAATGGAGGCAATCGTTGTAGATGTTGAAGAGGGCGAGGTTGCCTAAGGGTCCTTTGACGCGAATGCCCGTAAGGTCGTTGGAGCCGTGGATATTTATTTGTTCCCACGAGTTTGTGTTGAGTCTGACGTTGACTAGGATGACGGAATGGACTGGTGTGTTGGAGGTGAGACGGTCAGAGGGGTAGATTACCCTCCAATTGTGGGTGGCTTTGGTGTTGCCGTAATAGTCGAAGTAAGGTTCTTGTAGTAGAAGGAGGTCGCATTTGGTGTGTATCATGGAATTGATGAGGTCCCAGTGTGCTTTCACTGATTTGTTGAGGTTAATCTGCCAGATGTTTAAGTGTACGGGATGTGGAGCGGGTTGTTCAGGCATGAGGCGACGGTGCTGTGGGGGGAGGTATGCTGATTGCGTGGATGTCATTGGGGGGTATGGGGGTGGGGAGAAGGGGGGGGAGAGGCGTTGTGTCATTGAACCAGGAGAGAGGGGTGGAGGGGGCGGTGTTTTGGCTGAAGGGCGGGTTGGTGATATTTAGAGTGGATTGGCATAGGGGGGGTCTGGATCTGTTATGATGATTTCGGATTGAGGGGGGGGGAGGCTGGTCGAAGATGGAGGGGGGTGGAGAGTAGTGGCGGGAGGCTGGGGACAGCGGGGGGAGGGGGAATGGGGAGTGTAGTCTGGGCGGGATTGTGTGTAGTGGTCTGGCGTTAACGGAGGATGGCGTGGGGGCATAGGGATGAGAGGGGTTTCGGGTCCATGGCTTGGCTGTGGGGTAGAAAGGTAGTAAGTTTTTGGGGTTGCGAGCATCTGTTTCTTTGCATTTTAGTAGGAAAGAGGGGCAGTTATGGTCCCATGTGGCATGACCCTTTTGTTTGCAGGGCGTGCAGAAGAGTTGATTTTTGTTGCAACAGTTCGACATTCTGTGTTGGTCACCACAAGTGCCGCATGTGTCGAAGTTGGCTGGACAGCGGGATGCGGTATGGTTCCATTGATGGCAACAGAGGCAGCAGAGGGGTTCCTTTTTGCATTTGCCGGTGTTGATTCTCTTGTGGCATACAAAGAAACCTTTGGAAAGAACTAGGTTAGTGGTGTCGGGTGAGTCCAGGGAGAATATGGCGTGACCGCATGTCTGGTTTTCTGAGCGACGTTCTTTCAGTTTGATCCAGTTTGTGCGGATGATGGAGTGCGGGGGGAGTTCGTTGGTTTCCTCAATTTTCCTGAGGTGATCGGGCATGTCTGGATCTAAGATAAGTGGGACAAAGTAAGCTATGATAGTGTAGGTTCGCCTCTTAACGGAGGCTCCGTGACCGAAGGTGGATAGGAACGTGGTGAGCCGGGTGTTGTCTTGTAACCAGGTGGGGATTTGGTCGGAATTCGCTTCTAGTAGTATGCCTCCGTTCCTGAGCTTCGTGGTGGCCATGAATTTGTAGTTGGACGGAGGTGTCGTGGAGCTAAGCGCGTGATTGGCCTTTTCCGTGAGTTTTGAGAGGCTGATGTCCAGGGCTTTTTTGGTTTCCGGGGAGTCGTTTACGTCGAGTAGGATTTGCCGTGCTTGTAGTTGTTCCTTCGCTTTAATACGGGGGTCTATGTTGCTGAGGGGGGCCCGTGTCGTTTGAGCAAGGACTGCGCCCTTGTATGAGGAGGTGGTGGATTCGATCGAGGTGGAGGTTTTGACGAGGCTCGCCGTGGATTGTTGGAGTTGATCTCTCGTATCTAGAAGGTGAGATTGGAGGTCAGTGATTTTAGAAGAGATGCCATCTAGAATGGGAGCCATAGCTATTCCGATTGATGCGTGGATGTCATCCGTTTGAGATTTGAGGGTGGAGGTGACGGAGTTGGCAAGTATGTCAGATTTTGCAGTGAAATCTATTGAGTCTAAGGCTATGGCTATGGATCGGAGGGTAGTGGCCATTGTGGGAAGGGCGTGAATGCTGTCCGAAGCTGCCAGTTGTTGGAGGATTCCAGTGAATGTGGATATACTGTAGTCGTGGTCGGGGGGGAGGAGGGAGTTGGCGAGGAGGTTGTCGACTGCTTCTTGGAGGGTGTCTGGTTCAGTGGTTTCCAGAATGATGCTGGGGACATTGTTTTCTATATTGGACGAGGATCTGGTGGTTCTGGCGGGTTGGGGGGTTGATGTATTGGCTTGCGGTTGTTTGCCTTTTTTGGATTTCGAGGTGCCGGCGATGGGGGTGGCCCAATTAGGGAGGCTCATCTCTGTGATTTTGTTAGGGGTGGGCTTATGGATAAACTTAGGGGGAGATTTGGGATGGGGAAGTGTGGATAGCAGGCCTATAGCCCCGTATACGCAGAGCTCCTTTTTCGGGGTCCCAGTAGGGGTGCCACGAGGTTTAGGAATAAGAACCTCGGTGTTTGTTGATGACATGTCACAAAGTGTGATGTCACGTTGGGTCGTCCAAACACCTGACCTTCCCACAATAAGAGCCTAACGATAGTGGCTGATCACGAGTCTCAGCCACTATCGTTAGGCTCTACTTTGCTAAAATCCCTTCCCCAGCCATAAATCGTGTCCCAAAGCCTGAAATAACTTAGAATCGTCATAGCTACCAGTACCATATATAGATACCAGTACTATATACAGGCAATAATCTTATCAGGACAGCCGGAACGTCAGGAACACTGGCCTTAGCTGTCTTCAGGGTCCCGCCCGTCATCATTAGGGTCCAACCCGTTGCATCAGGGTCTCATGCTCGTTGCCACCGACGTCGGCAACGCGTTCTCCTCTTCCCCTCCCTCTTTTCGGCTCGTTCTTTTTGTAGACATGATGTATTATCAAATATATGTACATTCTCAGTGCTAAACAGGGCACGACACCGTAACTACATTCGCTATAGGCAGCGTGGGAGAGGGGGAGTCTGAGGTGGGGGAAAGGCGTGCAAAGGGCGGGAGAGGCAGGGGGGGATGGGGAGGGTACGTGGGGCATCAGCCAGGTAGATTAGGGACACACCTGTTGGAGGGAACGGGAGGGCCGTGTGAGGAGCGGGAGGGCTGTTGGGAGAACGAGATGGCCGAATAGAGGGTAGCTGACCGGGGAGTGGGATGGCTGTTCTGGGGAGCGGGACAACGTGGGGTGGCCCTTGGGGGATAGAGATGACCATAGGGGGAGTGGGAGGGCCATTGGGGAAACGGGAGGCTATGGCATGGTGGGAGATGGTCTAGAGGGAGCAGCATCGCTGTCCGGGGGGAGCGGGACGATGTCGGGTGCAAGATGGCCGTGTGAGGAGCAGGAGGGCTGTGTGGGGAGCCGAAGGAGGCGAGATGGCCATGGAGGGCCCGCAATGGACGTCGGGAGTGGGATGGTTGTGGGGGGCAGGAGGAGGGCACCTAGAGGAATTCGCTGGTAAGATAACGGAGACCATCAACCATGTTTGCATGCTCACCTCTGCGCCCCGTGGATGCGTTGCCCATCCACTCTCTTGTCGTCGTAGTCGTCGTTGCACCTGTCTTCGTTTTGTTGATCCACGCATTGTCTTCGTTTGTTGATCCAGCGTGAGAACCTAACTCAGACACTTTTTTTTTTTCCCATGCTTACGTGTGTCCTTCTACAGTATGAGTTCACGTTTAGGGATGTCTCGGAAGGTTGTTGGCATTTCCTCCGCCGCCATCAAACATACCAGGTGTGCTCACGAGCATCGCAGCTACGTCTTGCATGCCGGGAAGCAGCAACAGCGGCAATCCACCCACGATCGGAAGCGGCGAGCCATAATCCAAGGTTTGTCTTGCTATCTATCAGATTCCCATTCTCATCCTTCACCATCAGAACTATCTCAGAATGATCGCGATGCTGTAATGGAGATGGATATTGAAGCAAGCCTTATGGGTGACGCTGATGTGTTCAATACCGTTCCTCCAGGTGACGAAGGATTTGACATCAGCCATGAAGGTGGCAAATTCGAAGTTTTTGATGATCTCGCAGAGGGTATCGCCGGTCTCACCAGCCTGTAAGTATTGTCCTGCCCTTCCGTAGCCTTCCTGTTAACAGTCTCGACAACAGGCACTGAATTGATCACCGAGACCGTCGCGATCGTCTAGAGAACCAGCATGCCCACTGGATGATGCAGATTGAAAGACTCGTCCCCGCCTTTTTGGACTACACCATGCGCGCCGAAAAGTGTGAACCATTAGCAACATTACCACCCGTGGGCGAACTCCAAGGAACTCCTCTTCCCACTCTTGATCTCGTTGATACCTTCTGTGAGTCAATCTGATCTCATCGTCCCCAACCCCTCCTGACCGCTTATTGAAGTTCGAAAGCAAGCTTCTCTTAGCACACTGTCTACTGATCTCTACCTGAATGAATCCCTCCTTCGCCACGGCTTCCTTGGTTGCTCCCCACTGCATCCCACCACCGCCATCTCCATTCGGGCTCTCGCAAACTTCCGCCAGACACGCCGTACCTGTCCTCGTCTCAGTATCGAGGCGCAGTGTAAAACATTATGTCATATGCACCAGGTTCGTGTTTCAGATGATTGATGGCCAGTTCTCAATGTAGCATTGCCAGATCCCTTACGGGGCCTATTTGGCCGAACAATTTACAGCCGCTTATGATGTGTACCTCGAAATCCAACGCCGTGTGAACGTTCAAATTCAAGTGGCCCTGGGCTACGATTCACTGAGATACCAGCTGCTAAATGTTTGCCCCGCCTGTTTTTACAAACTCGACGATGAACCACACCTCAAATTTTCCTCTTTCTGCGCTGTCGATGGCAACAACTCCCTGAAGCGCTTGTGCGCCACCATACACAATGTCATTGCATGCCTCAATTCCCGCTCCCTTCCTTCTGACCATTGGCTTTCTGCAGAAGAAGTTAACCGCTTTGCTGATGAGGTTAAACGTCAGCCGGTGGGTGTCCTGTTGGTCCAACACTACCTTGGGAGACTGAATACTTGGCAGGTCAGGAATCCTAATCCAGATGTCGCATTTGATGATTGGGAAGATGACCAGGATTCCCCGCAAGCAGAATGCGTTAAGCGGTGGCGCAATGCAGGGCCCGAACAATGTAAGAAAATGTTCGCCCTGTTTGAAGAATCTGGTATCTTCATAGCGGTTTGCTGCCATCATTTTTTATTACTCGGCTGTGATATGATCCGAAGCGGCGAGCTGTACATGTCATCCCCTTCTCCTTTTTTCCTGTCTGACGTTATCTCAGCGCCAAATACCCTCTCGCAATAATTGACCGTTTACTAGAGGTTTATGGTGCCGACATCAGAGTCGCCTACAACATTGGATGTGCTTTTGAGGCGACAGTGGAGCACAGCAGCCCTGCGGAGCGTGCACGAGAACTGCGTTTGCGACTCATGGTGGGCACTTTTCATGGACATGCCCACAACAGGGCCTGTCAGGTACGGTGGCACCCATTATATATAGAAGGGACTGGTCTTTTTGCAGGCGAAGGCTGTGAACGTGTGTTTTCACTCTCCAATGAGACCGCCCGTGATACGCAACATGCCTCATGGTTCCATCGCCTGCAAACTATCCTCAAATATTTTGACCACTGGGATGATGACAAGTGTGCTGCGCTCGGTAAGTGTTGATTGCTTCCAAGACCCTTGAACTGATCTGGTTTCAGGAAAATTCCTGTGGAACCATTATTGTGAGGCCTTAGCATTGATCTCGTCCCTGGAAACAGAGCTTGGTGGCATCAAAGACAAACTCAAGATCACCGATGATGATCTCATTTGCTTTTTTGCCGATGAAGTCACGTACCTGAATGCTTTGAAAGCAACTCCAGTGACTGAAACCCTCAAAATTCAGTATGTCCAGGCACTCAATGAGTTGTCTCGCATGCAGTAAGCAAATTTGGCCTCCGAGTTGATCGGTTTTGATTTGGCGCACCATATCTAGTAAGGAATGGAACCTGTCGCGTGCAGCCGCAAATGAGGTCTTTACGACAGTAGCTGCCCAAAACATCCATTTGGCAATTCTCCAAGCCCAACGATGAGTTGACACTGCTTATGCGAAGCTTCAGAATTGCGAGGCATATGTATCCAATTTAGAAGCCCAGCTTAACATTGAGGAACGGTGGACCGTGGATTCACCCGACTACAAACGCAATAGGGAACAAGTTGCCCTCTGGGATTATCATGAGGCACTCGATGAATTGGAGCGTCTCGTTGTCATGCGTCTATTTGAACTCTCAAAGCTTGGCATGTCCGGAACAGGTAAGTCATCTGTTTACTAAACAATTTGATTGCTAAACTTGGGCAGGATACAAGCTTCGCCGTCAGATCGGTAAAGCACTGCAACGTCGATCAGAAGCTATATGAAATGCTCTAACCAGATACAATGAGCAGGCTGCCAAGCTTGATCCCCCGCGTCCTGCCCTCTCGTGGAAGGAAATTGTTGAGTACAGTTTTCTGGCTGAATTCGACCTCCTCCACCATTCTCGTGCTGACGTGCGTCGAGAGCCATGGGTGCAACCTGCACATCGTGAGGCGGTAACCAAATATTTCAAGCTTGCTCAGGCACGGGAGGAGATTGTGTGACTCAATGTTGAGATACTTCGTCTTCGCACCCAAATTCACGATGACACAATTCATGTTGCTGGAGTTCTTAAAGATCTCGCAACCAGCAATCCCTTGTTGTGTGCTGTGGTACGAAAGTGGTGGACACTGCAATCATTGGTGAATGAGAAGCTTTTGCAATGGTTGGATATGATTGAACGGCTTCCTGGTTTCACGGGTAAGCGCAGTATTGGAAAAAGTGCCGGCTCGACTCTTCCGCAGGATAATGTGGAGCCAGAGCCCAGTCTTGTTACCGAGTCAACCGAGGATATGGATGCTGAATCTCAACAGGAACATGCACAGGATCTTGAGAAGATGACGGATTTCATGCAGTGCATTTCTGTTGCAGATTGAATGTAAACACAACTGTATCATATATATTGTGAATGGTAGTATTTGAGGATATCTCAGGCATGAATTTATGAAGATTAGGAAGCGTCGCATCATGATGCATGATGGTCTGTGAAGGTACTATTTGAGGGTCTCTGACAGGCATGAACTTATAAATATTAGGAAGCCTCACATCATGATGGTCTATGCTGGAGCTCCAATACCTTCAGCAGAAGTATCCTGTTGAAGGGAAACAGAATTGCTCGTACTGTACAGTAGAGTATCAATGAATTCTGTGTATATTGCATGGATTTCAGACAGTTTGCGTTTGCTTCCACAACTCGGTTTCTGTTTTGTTTTGTGGCTCATGTCGAATCCATCTCCCACTAAGTTGCGCGCTCCGGCCTCTACCCCTAGCTACACTGTATCTGGTGTGCACACCATGCATGCCCTGACTGCTGGCAGTGGTTCTAGCTTGACAGCTCGTCTAGCAAGCGTGCGGGCCCTCCTGCGACATCAACTTTCCGTCGACAACAGCCATTTGTCAATTAGGCGCAATGGTGGACTTCATCCGATGTACATTGCACTCCATGGCGAGGGAAATGCTGTCGGAAAGAATTGTCAGGAGATTAAGCAGGTGCTGGATGAATCGTGCAAGGACCTCTTCGATGCCGTAAGTAGTTTTTTCTTGCATTTCTCATTTTCTATATTTTTAGCTCACCCCGACTGTTGTTCAGCTGGCAGTGCTCGATCGCATCGATGGAGGAATCACCGTGCTTATGCGGTGTCCAGGCTATCAAACTTCAGAGGACCTCACTGTCGAGAACATTACCATTGATCTCTACGTCTCACCGCGTGAATTACACGAACAGAGTCAACAAATCAGCAAGCGAGTAGCGGTTCTAGCACAGTCTTTCGGAGAGGACATGGCCCTGCCGCATCTTCGGCAATTCGCTGCCCGTTGTTTCATTGAAAACGTTGTCCCTCCGCAAGCACCCTGTAAGTTCTTGTCATTCCAATGTGCTAGGATCTGCTTACAGTCAGTGATAGCCTTCGGAGTACAGCTCAAGACAGATGGACTGTGCATCCTGCCGCCGACCCTCACTCCTGGTGGTTCGCACATTCACTGTTGCTGCCTCCCAACCGGAAGGCTGACTGGCAGTGTAGCTGAGGAAACTGATGATGAACAATGGTGGGCAGAGGCTGCCAACGCTTTGGTGGGCTTCGAACATGCCGAGCCCCCTGCGCTAATCTCCAGTGGTGCTCCCACTGGTCTGGCTGGCCCGGTCCTGACACCTCCTCCTTTGAGCACCACACCTCAATCAACTGTGTTGACGCAGATCCCTTCACCCTCAAAAACGGCACCTTCAGGATGCAGCATCATGCTCATGCCTGTCCCCGCCTTGCCGACGCTCTCATCAATGTTAACCAGAACCCGAGAAGCATCTGCGGGACAGGCTGTTTTACCTCGTGATGGATTCGGCGGTGCCATAATCAGTCTCGGCCCGCATACCGATGCCGTATTGGATCGCTTTGAACTCAACGACACTCTTCTCCCGCACCTCCGTGTTCTCACGACTACTGTTCGTAGTAGCAAATGGGAGGCTACGCTCCAGGGCCGTCAATGGGGACTTGGCTACGAACAAGCCGTCAGTCTGTCGAATGCAATGCTCGCCGATATCAAGAACCAATCTTTGCCTCAGGTACCGACTTTGTATCTCTCTGACCCGAGATAATTGGTTGATTAGTTCCCACAGCAATCCAAAAGCATCGTGTCATCGTTATCTCGGCTGTTCCTCTACTCCTGTGTTGTGTGCTTAGTGGCTGTGGTGGCTCTGTTTGTGTTTTAAAATGGGTCATGTTTCATCCTTTTTTAGCTTAGTTTCTCTGGCTTTCTAGCCGGCGAACAAACATGCCGCTGTGTACAATATCACACTGTTCCAGTTTTGGTGCCCGACGGTGCCAACGAGACTATGTTCTGTTGACGTGCGAAATTCCTACCGGTTCCAGGATCAGTACGCCCCTTTTTATTTTGTTGACATTAGTGTTGGGGAAGTTCGGTTTGGTCTGGTTTGGGGGCTTTTTGCCCAAACCGGAAACCGAATGGTCCGGTTTTCCACCCAAAGTCCCCAAACCAGACCGAAACCGATGCAAACCGTTTGCATCGGTTTGGTTTCGGTCCAAACGCGGTCTGAACCGCAGACCGCTAGTGCTCAGTGCCCCTGCACCATTCTGACCTCACAACAGTGCTGCGCACGTCAATTGACGTGGCCAGCCTGTTTGCGAGGTGAGATTGGGGTGCTGGGGTGCTGGCACACCCTGCGCCAGCATTGAGCCGCATGTGGGCTTCTCCATGGGTGTCCCGATGTGTCACACGCGTTGTACATGTGATGTGGGTTGACCGCGTTGGCCGTTTTCGGTGGACGCGTGATGGTGGTGGTGGTGGTGGTGGTGGTGGTGCCCGTGCGTCATATGCGTTGTGCACACGACGACGGCTGGGCCGCTTTGGTTGTTTTCGGCGGACGTGTGGTGGTGGTGGCATAGGAGCCTCTTTGCGAGGGTGTCCGGACGCGTCATACGCGTTGTACACGACGACGGCCGGGTTGACCCCGCGTTGGCCTTCCTCGGTGGTGTTAGTGTTGCGTGGTGGTGGTGGTACGGTGCCGCGTTCTATAATGGACAAATAAATCAGTGAAAAAATGAATAAAGGTACATACCACGAAGGAGCGGGGTGGATGCACCACCCCTGCTGCTCTTCCACCTTGTTGACTCCACCCCATTCACGTACGTTTGGCGCGCGTTTTGAACGCATTTGGCGTGGCGCTGGGGGTGGGCCGTGGGCGTTGCTGTTGGCGCGTCCGGCGTGGCGTTGACGGTGGTTGTAACCGTCGCTGTTGTCGTTGCCATTGTCGTGGTCGTTGTCGTGGTGGTGGTGGTGGTGGTGGTGGTGGCCGTGGTGGTGCATCAACCTGTAATTTGTAAATGCGTTAGTTAAGTTCAAATAAATAAAATTAAAAAACATACGCCAGCGGCAGGGAGTACCCCGCCGCCTGTTTTGTCAACCTTGGGTGCTCCATCGTCTTCGTTTGGCGTATATCGGGGGTGTTGTTGGTGGGGTTGGTGACTTTGGGTGACTTTCGAAGTCAGCCATGTAGCCGACTTTGGACTGTCGGTTTGCGGTTCAAACTGAGTTTGAAACCCTTTCTGCCCACGGCCAAATCTCCAAACCGGAGACTGAACGGTTCGGTCTCAGCCGAAATTTCCCAAACCGGGTTTGGGTCGGTCTGAGACCGAACTTCCCCAACACTAGTTGACATGTGAAGTGAACTAAAGTATTACCACCATTATATATATTAAGGTGGTTCATTTATCGCCGCCAAATTCCAACCCACCCCTATGGTCATGCGGACTCACTTTTACAAGCCAACTGCAAAGCCATCTGGACACATCCAACACGTCGCAAGGAAACACAGGAGGGTTCAACTTACTAAAGAAGCGCGAGCAGCTATTAATGCCCGTCAACGTGAGGCAGCCAAGCAATACAAGAAGGATATTGACGAAGTATGGGCCGAGATCGGTGAGAAAGCCGAAAACCTCGCGTCAACCCACCACAAGAGTGTCCGGCGTGTTCAAGGCGAACTCCATATGGGTCAGAGTCTCGCCCACAAACAACGCGCTAAACCCAATGCATGGAATGCATTTTGCTGGAAGAAGAGTGTTTCTCTGAAGGAGAATGATGGCGATGAGAGTAGGTCTTTATCACTCTAATGAACTGGCTGTTCTGACTATGCCGACAAAGATTCCCCTCCGAAAGGGACTGGAAGGGAGGTTCTACAAGGACTCGTTCATTCTCACAAGTCGGAGTATGAGGCACTGACTGAGGAACAGAAGACGGAACTCATCAAAGAGTTTGAGACTCACAAGGCAAACCGAACGTGTGGACTTCATATCTCCACCAAGTCGAGGGTCAATGATGTGACAAAGACGCTCAAGGTTATAGAAAATGAGGTACAGACTTCACTGTTCTCCATGTTTGTGGTCTCATCATATTGCACGCAGTTGAGCAATTTGAGATCACACACTGGTGTGGAGTCCCTACTTTTTGCTGCACGTGGGTCGACAGATCTCCCTCTCCGTGGTCTCGTATATGAAACCGATGGCATCGAAAACTTTTTGGAGGGTGTCATGAAGATGGACACGCAACATTTTATTGGCAAAATGGAAGGCTTTGCGGTGCAGGGAATCAAAGGTTGATTTTATTTTAGTCTGTCGAAGGTCATGGTTTGATGTGGTTTAGGATCTGCCAAGAATCACCAGCAGCATGTATCTTTGCTTCGCGCAGACATCCGAAATGAGATTCAGACCGGTCTCCGTATGTATTCCTATGAATCAATAATGTTGATATTACTTATATCTGCCAGGTAACATTACAAAGGATCCCAAGGCCCGGATGCATTGGGTGTATTACTGGCGCAATGTAGTACGACGTTATCAAGTCAGTATTGAGGGATGGCCCGAGAAACACGCCTTCAAGAACCTGAGTACAATTTCTATCTCAATCACTGACCTGGAGGACATCCTTCGACACTTGAGGGTGGGTAGAATCTATTGGCGCAAACTCACCGATGAGGAATTCAAGGAGTTGGATGGACAAAGGGAGGCCAACATCTTGGCTGGCAATATCAAGGAACCAGCACGTCGCCATCGCTCCGATTATGGTAAGAAGAGGTCCAGGGGCCAGAATGATGGAAACCAGGGCCCTGCCAAGAAACACCGAAGCCGCAGTGTAATTGATACCGATGATGAAACTGATGGTGGGGCGGAGACTCCGGCTGAAGGTGAAGGGAGCGGCAGCCATGGCACTGTGGATAATGACTGATAGGCCGGTCGCACCTGACTGTACTCAATGTTGACTTAAATTGCTATGTTTGACTTGTCTCACCACATGACATGAACTCATACTAATGTAATTAAGAGACACTCAGGTAAGCATGGGAAAATCAGCGGACCTCCATACGAAGGAATAAATTAAATATTATCATATAATGTATCTTTGGGGTTAGGTCATGGGACCTTCCCATGACCGATGTCTGAGTCTGAGTCAGGTTCTCATGCTTCATCAACAAACGAAGTCAACAAAATGAAGACAGCTGCAACGACGACTACGACGACAAGAGAGTGGACAGGCAACGCATCTGCGGGGCGCAGAGGTGAGCATGCAAACATGGTCGATGGTCTCTGTGAACCTACCAGCGAATAGTGACGACTGCCCTCCTCCTGCCCCCCACAACCATCCCGCTCCGCACTGTAGAGGCTCTGGGCTGTCTGGACCTGAATCCTCTTCATATCCCACTTCATCCCCATCCATTCCCATTCATGTATCGTCGATTCTGCCCGATTCTGGTCCTCTCCGTCGATTCCGCTCCGGATTCGTTCCTACACGCAATGCGATGTCTCTAACGACCCAGAATCACTACGTATATAGTTACATATGATATATCTTCGTTTCCCGTTACTTAGTACATAGCACCATTCCTCCTATACTCCGCTCCACTCCACTCCTATCAGTTACAGCCTTCGCTTGTAGTACATAGTTACTACAGCACAGGATCACTCCCAGTAGTATAAAAGATGTACCCTTATACTACAAACATAGATATCATATTGCATCATATCACATTGCATCCCATCTTATTATCCCGCTTCAGTTCTACTTCTTAGTCCTCGCTTCATATCGTCTCCATATTAGTCTTCGTACTCCACTCCCTTCACTTCCCCTCTGATCCGGGACCCTGGATTCGGGTTGGATTGACTAGACACCTTAGAAAGACTTTACTCCTCTGATCACTTCTTAGGTGATCAGCACTTTTGTAGATTCCAATTCGGGTCTACAACAGAACTCACCATCACAGCGCGTCCATTGCACGCCCTCCACAGCCATCTCGCCTCCTTCGGCTCCCCACACAGCCCTCCCGCTCCTCACACGACCATCTCGCACCATCACGTTCCCCCATAGCCATTCAGCTCCCCCACAGCGTTCCTGAGCCATTTCCCTCGCACTGACCACCCTACACCGTCTCGCTCCCCCCGGACAGCCATGCTGCTCCCTCCAGGACCATCACCCACCATCCCACTCTAGGGTCATCTCCATCCCTCCCAGGGCCACCCCACGGTGTCCCGCTCCCCATATGGCCATCCCACTCCCCGGACAGCTACCCTCTACTCCCCCAGGGCCATATCCGTCCCCCCAAGGCCACCAACCACTCTCTCGCTCCCTAGATGGCCATCCCGTTCTCCCAACAACAGCCCTCCCACTCCTCGCATGGCCCTCCCGTTCCCTCCAACAGGTGTGTCCCTAATCTACCTGGCTGATGCCCCACGTACCCTCCCCATCCCCCCCTGCCTCTCCCGCCCTTTGCACGCCTTTCCCCCACCTCAGACTCCCCCTCTCCCACGCTGCCTATAGCGAATGTAGTTACGGTGTCGTGCCCTGTTTAGCACTGAGAATGTACATATATTTGATAATACATCATGTCTACAAAAAGAACGAGCCGAAAAGAGGGAGGGGAAGAGGAGAACACGTTGCCGACGTCGGTGGCAACGAGCATGAGACCCTGATGCAACGGGCGGGACCCTAATGATGACGGGCGGGACCCTGACGACAGCTAAGGCCAGTGTTCCTGACGTTCTGGCCGTCCTGATAAGGTTATTGCCTGTATATAGTACTGGTATCTATATATGGTACTGGTAGCTACGACGATTCTAAGTTATTTCAGGCTTTGGGACACGATTTATGGCTGGGGAAGGGATTTTAGCAAAGTAGAGCCTAACGATAGTGGCTGAGACTCGTGATCAGCCACTATCGTTAGGCTCTTATTGTGGGAAGGTCAGGTGCGTCCAAACATGATGTCACAAGTGTGATGTCACATTGGGTCGTCCAAACGTTACATTACACTTGTGACATGTCAGATCTCATTAATCAGGTGACTCATAAATGTGCATACCAATGATAATAATAGTCATTCTGAGGGCAGGAATCCTGCCCTCGTCACACTATGTATAAGGTACGAAATAAAATAATAATGATATAATGACGGCAGGGCATCACTCTGCCTTTGTCTCATTGTTGAACCACCCCGATGGTCGGGTTCAATACCACCGCTGCTGCTGCCATTGTCGTTGCTGGTGTCATGTCTGCTGCTGCTGGTGCTGCTGTTCACTCTGCCGGTGCTGGTGCTGCTGCCATTGCTGGTGTCGTGTCTGCTGCTGCTGCTGCTGCTGCTGCTGTTCGCGCTGCCGGTGCTGCTGCTGTTACCGTTGTTGCTGCTGCTACTGATGTTGCCGTTGCCGTTGCGGCTGCTGCTGCCATTCCTGGTCCTGGTCCTGCTGCTGCTGCCGTTCCCAATCCTGGTCCCACGGCTGCTGGCATTCTTGGTCCTGGTTCTGATGCTGCTGTTGTTCCCGGACCTGGTTATGCCACTGCTGCCATTCATGGTCCCGGTTCTGCTGCTGCTTCAGCTGCTGTTGCTGTTGCTGCCATTGCCGCTGCCACTGCCATGGGTACTGTTGCTGCTGTGCTGCCAGTGCTGTTGCTGCTGCTGGTGCAGTAACAACTGAAAAGCATAATTTGAGTAGTACATAAAATAAGCAAAAAATACAGACAACTTAGCCTTGTCACCCTTTTCTTCATCGTCGTTGTCCGCATCTGCGTCTTCGTCACCTGGGTCTTCATCGCTGTCGACCACATCTGCATCTGGGTTGTCCTCGTCTTTGTCGCTGCCGACCCAGCCTCCATCATTCACACCGTCCCCATACCGTTGTGGTTCCCATCTCCATGGTTGTCCTCATTGTTGTGGTTCCCATCCCCATTTTCATTGTGACCGTTGCCGTTGCCATTCTCGTCATTCTGGTCCTCATTGTCACCATTCCAGTCCTTGTTGTCACCGTTCCTGGACCCATCGCATTCACAGTCGTCGTCCGCGTCGTTCTGTTATGGGCATTGCATTGTTGGCCTTCATGTTCCGGACCCTGTTCTTGTCGCTCCAGTCTCCGTTCTCATCATTCCGGTCTCCTGTGTAGTTTGTCACTCCCATCGTTGATACGCAGTCTCTCCCTTTGGGCACGGAATCTCTCATAGGTTCCAATTCTACTTTCCCTACAACTCTTCCGCGTCCCGCGTACATGCGAAACATCAGCACGCCGCCCGCGACTTGCGCGACTTACGCCGATCGACGCGCGCATGACTGTGACATTTTCGCTGTATCTTAACCACACAGCCCAGTCTCAATACACTGAAACACGACCGTTAAACACGTCCTACACATTCGGACACCGAGTCCGATACCAGAAATGTAATTCATCCGGTTTATCTTCGTCTTTTCGCCGACTTTCATGTGATATTGGCCATTATTTCAAATCCTTCACTATTCCGTTCCCGTTTCATTGCTTTCATGCGATATTTCGCTGCATTTCTATTTCACTCATCCACCCTTTCCCCCTATCCCTTTAGAATATAAAAAGTATCCTGTAGTAGAAAATATACGAAGAAGAACCCAGTTCTCCCCTCTCCACTAGTTTGCGTCTTAAGTTTTAAAAGATCTAGTCATTCCCACTCATATCTGCGTCTCTCCTCATCACGTACTCTCCGCTATCGTGACCTAAGTCGTAGCGCAGAACCTCCATCTCGTTGCGTCATCACCGCGTATCGCGCTGTCATCTAGGACACCCAGATAAGCCTTCCAATCCTTGTTTATCACTGCGTTGCGACATCGCGTTGTCTTGCGACTCTTTGCGTTTGTTTATTTTATCGCGCACTATCGCGTTATTGTCGGGAGTGTCCCCAAGTCTCGTTCGCACCTTTGCTACATTTTTCATCATTTATTATCTCTTTATCCGGGGTCATAGACGTGGAAACCGTATCATTTTCTGGAGCCCACCGCGAGGGGACTTAACATTTAAACCACTCCTTCAACTAATGCGTCTAGTTCGAGCACCATAGCTACCAACAAATATCGTACTCGTAGCTCACTACAGCGTCAAGCGCAACAACGTGCGACAACCTCTCGGAATATCCCCGACTTCGACAGCGATCTTGACGAACTCACCAAAGTTCCTCCGATTCCGAACATGATACCTCACATCGATTTTGTTCTCATTCACCTCGCACACCTCTTGATTTTCACGATTCTCCGCGCCATTACAATCCACAATCTCCCACACCAGCTAGTGGTTCTTTATCTCGACACACTTCCGACCCCTGTTCCGGTCCGCTTTCTAACTTACCATCCACATCCACTCTCGATTCTTCTATTCGTATTCTACCGAGCACCTCCTCGTCGTCTAGCTCATCGCGTCCACCCACGCCACCACCCGCAGCTCAAACCATGGCGACTCCACCACAAATGCCCGCTTGCAGTCATAATACCGCTCCCAGTTTCTCGCCGGAGCACCCACGCGAACTTCGCCGATACTTTGATGAGCTCGAGGCCCAATTCGATTCATGCGCAGTAGCCGACGCTGTCGACAAAAAGAGATATGCGTTGCGCTATCTCGACATAGACACCGCCGAACTTTGGGAATCGCTCGACGAGTACTTGCTGGCATCGACTTACGAAGAGTTTGCAAAGGCTGTGTATAAGCTTTATCCTGGTTCGGAAGACGAAAGGAAATGGTCTGTATCAGATATGGAGAAACTTGTCGAGAAACAACATCAGTCGGGAATCGCAAACATCATAGAGCTTGGCGCTTATCATCGCGCATTCCTCACTATCACAAAATTTCTCTGTAAAAAGAATCGTATCTCCGAAGCTGAGCAAAGTCGTGCGTACATTCGCGGGTTTCAAAAGTGTCTCTGGACGCGCGTCATGCAGCGACTACAGCTAAAGCTACCTGATCACTTTCCCGATGACCCCTATCCGCTACATGAAATTCAAGCGGCAGCGCAGTTCGTTCTTCAAGGTACCGGTCCCATGAACGCACCTAGAGAAGGTAAACCAACATCCGCGACCTCTTCCGAGTCTTCTTTGATCAAACGGGACGACATCACACTCATTGTCGATACTGTGGTCCAAGCGGTAAATAAAATTATGGATCCGCACGCGTCTAAAAGCTCTGCGCCATGCTCCCATACCTCCCATACCGCTGCTCATGCGCCCCCTACGAGAACGACTCAGTCCGAGACAGCGGTGAATGGCAATTGCCACTTCTGCAACCTACCTGGTCACTTTAGGCCGAACTGCCCACATGTGATTGAATATATCAATGCTGGACGCATCCGAGAAAATATCGACAAGAAAATCGTTCTACCTCCTGGCGCTTTCTGTCCGCGCCAATTACCCAGCAATTCTATGAAGGAGCGCATCGATGAATGGCATCGTCGCAATCCCGGTCAATTAGCTGTGACGCAACAAACCAGTACCAACAATGTCGGTCAAATGATGTATAGCATATCTCCTGCAGTTCACGCTAACGTCCTGGCGTCGGTGATGAGCTCTAACGACTTGCACATTGAGGAACTAGAGCATGAACTATTCGCACTTAAAAAGGTAAAATTTGACGGTGTAGAGATTTCTCGTCAGCGCAAACCTGTCCCGTCTACCACCAGTTTACCTCGTCCATGCACTCAGCCCGCGCCTGATCAATCAACCGCGCAACAAGCCCCTTTGCCTGCGACACCCGCTCCTACCGCAGAACCGCCCATCCATCCCTTTGCATCCGCACCGGAAACCGCGTACCGCCCGCCACACGAACGTAATTTTGCAGGTCCACCGTTAAAACAATCTAAGGATAAAGTACCCGCGTATCGCACTCAAGCCCCTATCCAGGACTCTAAGATTATTAGTGAGGTTTACTCGCGCTCTATGGCGGCTCCCTGTGTCATGCTCACACCAATGGAATTGTTCTCAATTTCTCCGGACTGTCGTTCGAAACTTCGCGATGATATTATGCCCAAGTGAGTCCAACCTCCTGGCGCATCGCCAGTAAAAGTTAACATCTTCGCCAACGACCCACTTCCTTTTGCGTCATGTGAGAACACTTGCAAAAATGCCTCCGCTGAACCGCAACCTATCATTGTTCCCGACCTGTATGAGACCTACCTCATGAGTCTCTCGCCAGGCAAAATTCCTGAAATCCTTACCGTCGCAAAAGAATCGCACGCTCTACGCGCCGTTAATTTGCTCGTCGACGGACAAGAACAAGTCGGTAGCATCATTGACCCTGGTTCGCAAATCGTCGCAATGTTGGAAGACGTCTGTCATCAGTTTAGTCTCCCCTACAACCTGGCGATTCGTCTCAATATGCAGTCGGCAAATGGTTCGATTGATCAGTCCCTGGGTCTCGCGCGGAATGTTCCTTGTAAAATTGGTGACATCACACTTTTCCTGCAGATGCATGTCATCCGTGACCCCACGTACCATATTCTCCTGGGACGACCGTTTGACGTACTTACGGAAAGCGTTGTCAAGAATTACCGCAACGAAGACCAGACGATTACGATACGTGATCCAAATTCGAACAGATCGGCGACAATTCCAACGTACCCTCGAAGCGAAGCACGACGGTGTGGCGTACCCCCTACACTCGTCCTCGGTTTTTATCAACAAGGGGAACTGAGCGCACTAGATGACAGAGACATCGCGCTAGTAATAGTGCATGACGAACATACCAACGCTACGTACATTGAATCTTATACCCATTTAGCGGACTCATCATCTTCGTCTACAGTTCCCCGCGTCTATCTTTCCGCCTGCAATTTTCCTAATGGTTCCCCGTCTACTCCAGTATGCTCAACCTCTGTTTCTCCTTCGTCGCCAGATCCCTTGTCATCCTCTTCCTATTCATAGGGATGACCACGGGTTCGTGACGGGTTGGCATGGCCAACACTGCACCCATACCTGCTGAACCCGCACCCATAACGGGTACAACCCGTACCGTCCGTTCTGACCCTTGGTGCCCTGGTTACCCGTACCTGTCTGTCCAAACCCGTGGTCCCCCGGTTTTTTCGAAGCCAGGGTGTGCCCAAAGTCGTCGCAAACACCCAGCACATGTCAATTGACGTGGCTGGTTTGTTTTGCGACGGCTCTGCCACCCTCGGCCTCTCGACGCACCTGCCAACTTCCACCGTCATCGCTGGAATGGCTTGGCCACTGGGCCAGAGCCGACGTCGACGACGTTGGTGTTGGGTTGTCGTATCGTCGTGTTAACAGCGTCGTCGTGTCGCCGTCGCCGTCGCCGTTGTCGCCACGTCGTGCCGCCGCCGTTTAGCAATGAAACTAAATAAAAATAATAAAGTAGCAAGCATTAGCACAAGCCAGTTTAATGAGATGATGATAATTGACGTACCTGACAGCCAGAGGGTGGGCGCACCACCTCACTGGCTGTTTTCCCGGCCATGCATAAACTCGTCGTGGTCGTTGTCGTTGTAGTCGTCGTTGTAGTCGTTGTTGTTGCTGTTGTTTTGTGTTCATAGTTGTCATTGTTGTTGTCGTCACGGTCGTTGTTGTTGTCGTCACGGTCATTGTTGTAGTCGTTGTTGTAGTCGTCGTCGTGTGTTGACATACCCGTGAAAACCGCGACACCGCGGGTATGGGTGACGGTATGGTCACGGGTGATGAAACCAAACACCCTACCCGTACTCACGCAACCCGTTTCGGTAATACCGCGGGTTGACCCAAACCTGTGGTCAACCCTACCTATTCAGCTTCATCCGCGTCTCCTTCTACACTATCAGATGATTTCGCTAGCGTTTTCGCCACCCAAAAGAAAGTCTACAAGCCCGTCGCTCGCAAGGTCAAGCCTGTCATCGCTGAACTCCCCGACAAATTCCGTATAAAACGCAAAATCACTGGTGATCCGCTTGCCGAACTTCCTGACCTCGATCTGAATCCTCCACCTTTCGTCCCCACAGACCGCTACACGCAGGAATGTCGCGATGCGTTCGACAAAGTTCATGAAGGCGACTTCCTCTGGCCAGCTGAGCGCGCACTAATGCACGACTTTATACGCAAACAAGAGAAAGGTTTCGCGTGGACCGACAACGAGCGCGGAAGATTTCGCACTGATTTCTTTCCACCCGTTGAGTTTCCTGTATTACCGCACACTCCCTGGGTCCAGCGCAACATTCCTATTCCTCCTGGTATTTATGAGGAAGTATGCAATATTATTCGCCGTAAAATCGAAGCCAAAGTCTACGAACCCTCGAACTCCTCCTATCGCTCGCGTTGGTTTACGGTTCTGAAGAAAGGCGGTAAAACGCTTCGCATCGTTCACAGTCTCGAGCCTCTTAATGCAGTGACCATCGCGCATTCTGGCGTACCTCCTATCCCCGAACACATGGCCGAACAGTTCGCTGGCCGATCCTGTGGCGCCTGCTTTGATTTATACGTCGGATATGATGAGCGACCTATCGCCGAGTCCTCGCGCGACTATAGCACCTTCCAAACACCTTTCGGAGCGTTGCGACTTGTTACTCTACCTATGGGATGGACAAATTCAGTCCCGATATTCCATGACGACGTTACTTTCATCCTGCAACCCGAGATCCCACAGTGGACGATACCTTACATAGACGATGTCCCAGTCAAAGGCCCTAAATCGTCCTATCTCCTACATGACGGCACTTACGAAACTATCGCTGCAAACCCGGGCATTCGCCGCTTCGTCTGGGAACATTTCACTACGCTTAATCGCATTGTCCAACGCATGAAATACTGTGGGGGAACCTTTTCCGCCTTCAAGTCTACCCTCTGCACTCCTGAAATCACAGTAGTAGGCCATCGTTGCACAACAAACGGCCATTTACCCGACGAAGAGAAACTAGCCACGATTCGTAACTGGGGCCCTTGCCACAACCTGTCCGACGTCCGTTCGTTCCTTGGCACAGTAGGCATTCTTCGAATCTTTATCTGCAACTTCGCACAACGTGCGCATCATCTTGTTAAACTCACGTGCAAAGACGCACCCTTCGAATTTGGTCCTGACCAGATCACCGCTCAGGCAGACCTGAAACAAGCCATTCTCGATTCACCTGCGCTTCGTCCGATTGACTACACTTCAAATTCACCAGTCATTCTTGCTGTCGACACATCCTACATCACTGTTGGATACATCCTCTGTCAATGTGAACCCGACAACCCTTCTTGCTGTTTCTACAACCGCTTTGGTTCTATCACACTAAATGATCGCGAGTCACGCTTCTCTCAACCTAAACTAGAAATCTTCGGTCTTTATCGCGCGCTCTGCGACCTGCGGCTGTACTTAATCGGCGTTCGTAATCTCGTCATCGAGGTAGATGCGCGCTACATCACAGGCATGCTACGCAACCCAGACATCGTGCCAAGTGCTAGCGTTAACCGCTGGATCAACACGATTCTCACTTTCCACTGCACTATAGTCCACATCCCGGGTACACACCATGGCCCGGATGGTCTTTCAAGGCGTGTACAACAACCTCTGGATTCTCCGCCAGAAAAGGACAGCGTAGAAGAAACTGAAGACTGGATTGACCGCCTCTATGGTTTCGCGCATATGATCAATACTCCTCATCTGTCCCTGCGTTCGTTGCGATCTTGTTCTGCTTTCGCCACGCTCGTGACTGGGGACAGTCACCATTTCAGTGAGGAGGAAGGATCCAATCCTACGCTCACCTACAACGACGTACCGCGCACTGACGCTGCTCGCAGAGAAGACGATCGCATAACCCTAGTAAAGAAATGGCTCAGCGACTTAGATCGCCTGATCAGCCTCGCCGATTCCGACTACGTGACCTTCATCCGATACTGTACAGACTTTTTCCTCGATGGAACTAGAATATGGCGCAAAGACCAGAATGGCGCGCACAAGTTAGTCATATCGCGCGATCACCGAACATCAATTATGCGACAAGCCTACGACGAAATAGGACACAAAGGATTTTACGCAACTCGCGCTATAATCGCAGAACGCTTCTGGTGGCCACACATGCAAGCCGATATTCACTGGTTCATTCGCACATGCCATCTTTGCCAGCTTCGCCAATCCTGTCAGGTTCTCATTCCCCCTGTCGTCGCAACGCCCGCCCCACTTTTCGCCAAAATATTCATCGACACGATGCACTTACCGACATCTAGCGGATACAAATATATAATCCAAGGACGCTGCTCGCTTACTCAGTACCCCGAATTCAGAATGCTTTGCAACGAAAACGCTCGCGCAATCGGAGATTGGATATTTGAAGATATTCTCTGTCGATGGGGTTCTCTCTGCGAAATCGTTACAGACAACAGACCTGCGCTCATCAAATCTCTCACTTATCTTTCGAAACGATACCTCGTTAACCACATTCGCATCTCCGGCTACAATTCCCACGCAAACGGTCTCGTGGAACGACCGCACTACGATGTTCAACAATCTCTCTTCAAAGCTGCGGACGGCGACCAGTTTAGATGGGCCAATGTGACATACTCAGTATTTTGGGCCGAACGTATCACTATCCGACGACGAATGGGCTGCTCACCTTACTTCGCAGCGACTGGCGCTCATGCCCTATTACCACTCGACATCGTAGAAGCAACATACCTTCAACCCCCGCCGGATTCAGTTCTATCCTCTACAGACCTGATTGCACGACGCGCGATCGCACTCCAAAAACGTAGCGACGATATTAATCGCGTATACTCGCAAGTTTACGACGCTCGCCGGAAAGCGGCACAACGTTTTGAAAAGCAACACGCGAAGACGATTCGCAACTTCGATTTCAAAAGCAGTGACTTAGTACTCATTCGCAACACACAGATAGAGAAAGTGCTAAACCGGAAAATGCGCCTGCGGTATCTTGGTCCCCTCATTGTTATTTCGCGCAACTTTGGCGGTGCTTACATTCTCTGTGAACTTGATGGATCTGTCTTTCACCGACCAATCGCAGCGTTTCGAGTAGTCCCCTATTTTGCTCGCCGTTCAATCTCACTCCTGCCGCGCTTCCTCGATATTCCCGCGCAACGACTAAACGAACTCGAAAACACTTCCGACGATGATCAACCTCCTGAAGCACAGGAACCCGGTTCTGATGTCGACGACGATTGACTGAATTTCTTTGCTTCTCTCATTTTTACACTTATCGCTTATACCTTGTTTTTTTCTTTTATTGTAGCACGAGATTCAAGTCGCGATAAAAGCGAGACTTTTGTCGCGCAAGACTTCGTCTTTGCGGGGTTTTACAGCGATGATGATCTACTGAGCCTTTCCCCTAGATAAGTTTATATTTGTTTCTTCCACTTCCTGTGGCTTTTTTTTCGATTCGAGAGCAGACAAATTATTATAATACATATATGAAAACAGCTAAAAAAGGTTTTACATATATAACACAGATGGCGTGCGCACGTTTTGGCACCTTCTCCCGTTTACTCCTCATATTCGCCATACTCCTCCTCCTCATCCTCCAGCTGCGCCAACTCCCGCCTCATTTCGGTCTGCGCTCTCACCCACACCGCGACCCGTTCTTCGATCACCGCGATCTCTTCCCGTAAGACGCGTTTGCGCGCTTCCACGTCCATGACCTGCACACTTCGTGGCGGACGGGTACCAATATAGGCTATGATGGTCAGTCAGCGCGTTCGATACCCTGTCATTTTAGCGACTTACCTCGGGGGGGCGGCTGGATTCTCTCCCTCCCTTTCCCCTTATCCACCCACGCCTTTCCCCTGTCCACGCGACCTTTGCTGGAAAGCGGCTTCCTCGGCATGCTCCGCCCGCGTTTCCTCTGCCCCATTCAGTTCACCCCGTTCCAAAAGCATCCTTGCTTCGCGTCGCGGCACCTCCTGCACCGCGGGTCCTGCTCGTCGAACTCGCAAACGACGACGGCCGCCCTCACTGCACGGCAACGATCGCACTATGAAGTTTTCATGAGTACAGACAAATGGTAAAGTTTGACTAGTTACTTACCTTGCCTTGGACATTGTGAAGGTCCTTCCTGGGACTGACCCTCTTGCGCTTTTTTGACGACCCCCCCTGCCCTTCGTATTCCATTTCGAATCCTATCTCCTCTTCTCCCTGCGAGCTCGCTTCCATCTCGCTGCCCCCATCCCGCTTGTTCGAACCCATCATCAACGCCGCCATCTCGTCCCGTGTGATCTCCTTGTGCAGGAACCGCGCGTATAGATTCTTTGCGCGTTCCTTTTGCTCCGCAGCTTTGTCTGCGACCTCCTTCGCCAACCTGGCCTGCTCGATCTCGACCTCACGAGTCTTCTTCTGCTCGGCTTCGTGCGCTTTTTGCTCCGCCTCAGCTTGCTCCTTTGCCTTCCTCACGTCTTCTCGAGCTTTCTTCGCCTTGGCATGCAACCTCAGGAGCAAAATCTCCCTGCCCCATTGCAACGCCTGCTCATCCTCGATGAAGTCCAACGCCGTGATGGCGTCCCTCCGCATCTCCTCGACTTCCTCGCTACTCTCTATCGGCCCGGTTGTTCATTCGAACTCGAGATAATTGTACTGTTGATCAAAGGTAGTCAGCAAAAAGGTTAGCGCAGTTGCGATGACTTACCAGGAGCTCTTCGAAATCCTGTCCCCACGCGATCCACTGTTCTCCGGCAGCGCCCTCCGCTGGTTTCGCGTCCGTGTGCATCTTGAGGGCCTCGAAGGCAGCGGCGACGAATTCGGCCATCGGGTGTGTCATCGTACGGATTGATGGTGAAGGTCGAAGACAAAGGTTAGCAAACATCGACACATTGCTTCTGTTTATAAGTCAGACTCGCACGTGACTTTCCCACGGCCCATGCGATTGACTGAGTACAGTCAAGATTTCAGTAAGGAGGAAAAATGATACGCAGTCTCTCCCTTTGGGCACGGAATCTCTCATAGGTTCCAATTCTACTTTCCCTACAACTCTTCCGCGTCCCACGTACATGCGAAACATCAGCGCGCCGCCCGTGACTTGCGCAACTTACGCCGATCGACGTGCGCGTGACTGCGACATTTTCGCTGTATCTTAACCACACAGCCCAGTCTCAATACGCTGAAACACGACTGTTAAACATGTCCTACACATTTGGACACCGAGTCCGATACCAGAAATGTAATTCATCCGGTTTATCTTCGTCTTTTCGCCGACTTTCATGTGATATTGGCCGTTATTTCAAATCCTTCGCTATTCCGTTCCCGTTTCATTGCTTTCATGCGATATTTCGCTGCATTTCTATTTCACTCATCCACCCTTTCCCCCTATCCCTTTAGAATATAAAAAGTATCCTGTAGTAGAAAATATACGAAGAAGAACCCAGTTCTCCCCTCTCCACTAGTTTGCGTCTTAAGTTTTAAAAGATCTAGTCATTCCCACTCAAATCTGCGTCTCTCCTCATCACGTACTCTCCGCTATCGTGACCTAAGTCGTAGCGCAGAACCTCCGTCTCGTCGCGTCATCACCGCGTATCGCGCTGTCATCTAGGACACCCAGCTAAGCCTTCCAATCCTTGTTTATCACTGCATTGCGACATCGCATTGTCTTGCGACTCTTTGCGTTTGTTTATTTTAACGCGCATATTATCGCGCACTATCGCGTTATTGTCGGGAGTGTCCCCAAGTCTCGTTCGCACCTTTGCGACGTTTTTCATCATTTATTATCTCTTTATCTGGGGTCATAGACGTGGAAACCATATCATCATCATTCTGGGTCTCATTTGACCATGCCACGTAGCCTTTCCCGGAACCGTCATGTTCACGGTTGTTGTCCGTGTTGTTCTGTTATGGGTGTCACGTCATTGGCTTCCATCCTGGCATTGCTGTTGGTGTGACAGTTGTCGCAGTCGTCTGACACGACGTTGCCCAAAAAAACCTAAAAACTATGTGGAATTAGTTGATAAAATAAATCAAAAAACTTATATTGACAACTTAGCCTGGTGCTCTTCCACACCATTGTCTCATTGTGGTTGCAAAGGAAGAGTGACGTGGCTTGAAAACACGTGAGAATTTCAACCAGCCTTTGCCGATTTCCTAAACAGGGCCGATTTGCCATATTGGTACAGGTGGCTGGATTTTCTTAATGCTATTACATGCTGTATAACACCTCAATGGCCAGGGCAAGACTCTGCAGGAATGTAAGTATCCAATACCCACAAGTATGGTAAATTTTGTATTTTATTTCAGCCTACAGTGAGCACTATTCACAATATATTTGAGCCCTCTGCCAAAATTGGACCCTTAAACACTCAACTTTGCAAGTACTCATCTAGAAAATCTAAAATTGATTCCAGCAGTACTAGGTAAATCATACATCATTTTTATAATAAGTGCCTGGCGGCTAGTAGTCCAGGAAATGTGTTGTAGCCAACAAATGGTAAAGCTGTGAGTTGCGTGACTTGAATCCAAATAATGGGACTTTTGATTGACTAGCCAATATGTGAAGTACCAAACACATTTTGGCTACAACACATTTCCTGGACTACTAGCCGCCAGGCACTTATTATAAAAATGATGTATGATTTACCTAGTACTGCTGGAATCAATTTTAGATTTTCTAGATGAGTACTTGCAAAGTTGAGTGTTTAAGGGTCCAATTTTGGCAGAGGGCTCAAATATATTGTGAATAGTGCTCACTGTAGGCTGAAATAAAATACAAAATTTACCATACTTGTGGGTATTGGATACTTACATTCCTGCAGAGTCTTGCCCTGGCCATTGAGGTGTTATACAGCATGTAATAGCATTAAGAAAATCCAGCCACCTGTACCAATACTGTGGTCAGTCAGGTACTTGGTCACACCAGGTACCTGGTCAATGTCAAATTTTGTAACCAGCATGTTGTTGCTGTCTTCAACTGCAAGTGGCCATGATTAAACATATGTCTATCTATGATATGGCCACAATAGTGATAGTTATAACTCGTAAGAACATTGTGCACAACTGTCATTCTTTCCAACAAGTGCCCACTTGCATAAAAACACAGGTAGTTGAACTTGAAAGGCACTAAGTACCATAGTTTGGGTTAATAGAATAATAAATTTGGATTTCATACATAAGAAGAGATATAGTAGAATAGATTTTACTGCAGCATAAGGTTTAAATGTTACTGTATCATGTAGCATAGCAGGTATAACCCACTTCCTGGTCAGGGTCAAAAATAGACACTCCTGTACTATTCTCACTCCTGCAGAATTTTTAGCCTTGTAACTCTCATTCAAATTATATAGATATCTTCCTGAGACAAATATCTATCACCTTGACAAGATAATTTATGAATATCTTCAAAGTTGTAGGAGAATGACACCAAAACAGTTAGTGTGACCAAGTAGTGGATTATGCACAGTATGGAAATTCAGCCCTGTTTAGGAAATCAGCAAATTCTGGTTGAAATTCTCGCGTGTGTTCAAGCCACATCACTCTTCATCTTGAATTTGATGGGCAAACTGTGTAGAAGAACAGCACGCTAAGTTTTCATTTTATATTTCTTTTGTTTACTCTACTAACTAATTCCACATAGTTTTTAGGTCTTTTCCAGCAACATCACATCAGACGACCGCGATAACTGTCACACCAACAGCAATGCCAGGATGGAAGCCAACAACGTGACACCCATAACAGAACAACACGGACGACGACCATGAACACGATGGGTCCAGGAACAGTGACAACAAGGACCAGAATGACGACAACTAGGACCGGAATGAGGTCCAGAACAACAAGAATGCAAACGAGGACCAGAACAACGAGAATGGAGACAGCAAATGAATGACGACAGCATGGACGGCAACGACGACAGCGGGGACCGGAACAATGACCACGGGGATGGCAACGACAACAGCGTGGATGGCAACGACAACAGCGTGGATGGCAACGACAACAGCGTGGATGGCAACGACAACAGCGTGGATGGCAACGACAACAGCGTGGATGGCAACGACAACAATGAGGGCAGCAACAAAGACGGCGAGGCAGCGGCAGGGCCAGGGGTGGCAGCAGCAGTGGGACCGGGAATGGCTACAGCAGCCGCAACAGCAATGGCAGCGGGACCAGTGGGGATGGGAATGTCAATGGAAGCAGCAGCGGCAACAGGAACGGCAACAGCAGTAAGTCATCTGTGGTTTTTTGCTTGTTTTATGTACTACTAATGCCTTGCAGTTGTTACTGCCCCGAGACCAAGCCTGCAGCCGCAATGGCAATGGCAGCAGCAGCAGCAGCAGCAGCATCAATGGCAGCAGCAGCAGTGGTGGGAACGGCAACAGCAGCACCGGCAGCAGCACCGGCAGCAGCAGTGCAAACAGCAGTGCAAACAGCAGCAGCAGCAGCAGCAATGGCAGCAGCAGCAGCAGCGACGGCAATGGCAGTGGTGGACATGACAATGGCAATGGCAACAGCAGCAACAGCGGTGGTAATGAACCCGACCATTGGGGTGGCTGAGCAACGAGACAAGGGCAGGGTGATTCCCTGCCCTCGTCATATCATTATGATTTTAATTTTGTACCTATTATACATAGTGAGACGAGGGCAGGATTCCTGCCCTCGGAATATGATTATTATTACCATTGTTGTGTACATTCATGTGTCACATGATTAATGAGATGCGACATGTCACAAGTGTGATGTCATCAACAAACACGCTAAGTCACATGAACAAATAAGTACAAGCCCATCAAACATGGTTGAAATTTTCTTGTCTCACAACCACCACCACTACCTTTGGTAGTGTTGCCATGGCTACGGCTAGAAGCCGGCTACTAGCCATAGCCAAGCCGCCAAATCGGCTTGGCTTGTGACCGGCTCAGCTAGGCTACAAACCGGCTATGGCTGCAGCTACAGTATTTCCTGTAGCTGTTAGCTGCGGCTATTCAGCCAGCTAGCCGGTGTATCTACCGCAAGTCCAGTACATGTATTTGCTCTCAAATTAAATGATATATCTACATTGCGTGCAAGATAATTTTAAAACTGAGTTTGAAATCTGCGCCAGCTGAGATCGACTGGCTTCAAAATATGCTGACAGCTCACTTTCTTACAGCACCGGCGATGATGAGGATGAACAACACAACCCACCACAACCATCTCCCACCATCTCCCACCATCTCCCCATCTCCCACCACCTCTTGCATATCCCACAAGAACCATGGAAATCGGACCAGCAAAAGGTGCCACGACACGACCATGACCACGACCAATGCCCATGTCGCCACCACCCGCATGGCAACAACCCAACAACCAGGCAACAACGGCAGAGAGCTAGGCCAGGAGGGTGGTGCACCCACCTAACGGCCCAGGTACGTGCCCAACGTATATTCCGATCGACATCTGCTAATCATGACCACAACCACGTCAACACCAACCCAGTGGCCGATGGTGGGTGACAATGAGGGCAACGAGGATGACGGATGGGGTGAGAACAGCAGGGGCAGGGAGTCGCTCCCCTCTCCCTGTTGCAAGCCCCCCAAGCCATCACACCTCACAAACGCGCACGGACCGCGTCAATTGACGCGCGGACGATGTTCGCGAGGTATCCGGCAAGAAATATCTGGTCAATGCACCTCCGGCAAGAACAGCGGGGGCCAGGGAGTCTCTCCCCTTTCCCTGCTGCCAGCCCCAACCCCCCCAAGCCATCATACCTCACGAACACGCACGAACTGTGTCAACTAATGGGCGGACGATGTTCGCGAGGTATCTGGCAAGGAATACCTGGATGACGCGGCTCCAGCAGCCCACAAATTACATCAGATGTCCCCCCCACTTCGTTTGCGACCCCATTCACCTCACAAATGGCAATGTCATGTCAATTGACATGGACATGGCCTTTGTGAGGTTGATGGCATGGTGACCATCCCCCCCGGTGATTGACGACACCGACTAGCCGCAACTGTAGCCATAGCCACAGCTACGGCTATGGCTACGACAAAAAATGGCCGGCTAATGTAGCCGTAGCTGCGGCTTGCGTAGCCGGCTGACCGGCTAGCTGAGCCGCGACAACACTAACCTTTGGTGACACTACAGGATCCTTGGTTGTTGTACCAGGCAACAACCAGAGATTCTGGAGTATCATTGTCTTAACTGGTATGTGATTTCCTCAGGCTTTGTTGCTCATATCCATCACTTCACCGACTACTTGATTATTGTGGTATGTTCTTTGTTATATTTGCATCCAGATGAGTGATTAATTTGTATTACCTCATTACTGACAGTCCTTTTTTGAGGTTCTCTGTTCAGTGAATATTCTGGCATCTCTGCATGCCAACTGTTGGTAGCCTGTCCTCAGAAATGAGTGCTGGTCACTTTACAGGTCTTCAGGAATGAATGGGTGGGTGAATCCCCCTGATTTCCTTGCCAGGCAACCTACCTGTAGTGGGCCTGGTGGAATCATTGAAATTTGAGCAGGTAAGTCTCATTACTATCTTTAAGCCTCCCATTAGTGACATTGAGACCAGGTAATATTCTTAGTTTGATTGAGTTGAGTATCTATGTTGCAATAGTTGTGGTTATGTGTTCACAAATCTTTTGGTAGTATTTTCTTGGTCAGTCAGTCTTGATCAAGAAGGAGAAGAGCTCCTCCTTTGAGATCAAGACTGAATGGCTTGTGTGTCTTGCTTTTTGTCCTTTCAGATGTGTTTGTGAATTCACAGTAGCAGTACTTGTTGGAGTGTTAAGCTGTGACTGTCTTGAAATGAATTTATCGGCCTCAACCCTAACCCTAAGTCAGATTGTCAGCCAACCACATCATGGCTGGCCAATATATCTCGGGCTGGCCAATCCATGGCCCACAGCCAGTCCAAGACCTGATAGGATCAGCTAACCCATGTCCCATGACCAGCCAATGTAGTCCTAGTGGAGGCCAACCCCATGGGCAGCTGATGTATCTATAACATTGGCCAACCCATTGCCCATGACCAGCCAACATACTCAAAGGAGAAGGCAACCCATGTTCCATGATCAGCCAATATACCAACTATGATTGGCTAACCTATGTCTGACAGCCAGCCAGTATACCACAAGCTTGTGTCAATTGGTGTTCCATGAACAGCTGATATATTCCTAATATTGGCCAGCCTGTGTACCCACTGGCTTTCGCCAACCAATGTCCTATTGCCAGCTAATATACCAAAAGCTTCAGCCAACCCATGTTCCATGGCCAGCAGAAATAGCCACACCAGTCGGCCAATCCATGTTCCATGGCCAACTGAAATAACCAGCTTGGTTGGCCAACCCATATTCCATGGCCAACCGACATACCCACACTGGTCGGCCAATCCATGCTCCATGGCCAACCAAAATACCCAGACTGGTCGGCCAATTCATGCTCCATGGCCAGCCAGTATATACCTCTCCTTCGCCCAACCCATGCACCTTGGAACATGGACCTCTCGGCCAAGCCATCTGTCCTGGAGAAAGATATTCCTCGGCCGAGATTGGCTGGCCCACTCCCAGTGGGAATTGTCCATCTCAGCTGACCCATGTATCATGGGAAAGATATCCTGAAAGGGCTTGTCGTATTTGACACTCAATAGCGCTTTTACCTTTATATCAGTTGCCTCATCAGTGGCACACTGAGCATCTGTGCCCCTTTTGGCAATTGACATTGGCCATTGTGCGAGGTTGACAGCAATTTTACCAGCGGATGGTCGAGCAGCTTCCTTTTTTTTCCCCTCCTCATCAATCACCATGCTATCTTCCATTGCGGCAATTTTCTTCAAACTCTCCTTCTTGGATTGTGCTGCTGCAGCTGCCTTTTCAGCTTTTGCAGCGAGTGCAGCCTCATCTGCAAGAAATTGTGCTGACAATCTCTGTGGTTTAGTCACTTTCACAAACAGCAAACCTGGGTGGAGATTTGCATTGGAATGCTGTGGACTTCTGACTGTTAGGCCACCATCAAGCTCAGTTGGATTGTCAGTGTATATGGTAGGCAACTTGCCAGGTTTGGGTGATGTGGCCACTTCTGAGCCAGGCTCAAGTGTCAGGTCAGTTTGGTTTTGATTTACTGTTCCATCACTGGTAGTAATCAATTTACTGACAATGGCTTTGGGTTTAGCAGGCATTAGAGGATGATTCAACAACAAGGAATGATTTAAAGAGTTCGGTGGTGGTTTAATTTTTGCCATCATTTTGCATGGACCTCCCTTTTCAGCAAAAAACAAAACAATCCCATGCTTCACCTATAGACTTGGACTTGTCAATATTTGAACCTTCACGTTCTTTCACCCCTACTTGTATTATATCATGGCAACTTGTCAAACTCCATCCTGAGTCTTTTTATGTGACCTAGGACATTGCAAAGGCCAAAACAAAACATTCAAAAATTGTTCCAGTTTCACACAACACAAAAACTCCGCTGTGGTGAACGCGGCCTTTGTAGGCGTAGATTCGGGGTGTGCAAGTCCTTGTCATTGGGGTGAAAACCCAAACTCAGCTTGTTTGTATGTATGTACACAAAACACTATATAGGTACTGTATAGTATCTATAAAAGGGAGTGTACTAAGGAAATGGAATATAATGAAGAGAGGGGAATGCAGAGGGAAGGGGGATGAAGGAAAATAGAAGAATACATGCCCACAGAGATATGGATCTCTACATCTACAGGGGACTCTAATAATGACTGCCCTCAGTCATAAACACAAGGATAATAAAGAAATAAAAGAGGGAGGGAATGAAAGTGGGTGGGGAATATACTCAAAGATAAAACAAAACTCAAACCACAAGCTGCCTCCTTTCCAGACTCTCCATCCTTTCTGACATCTCTGCTAATCTCTGCTCAAAAATCTTGAGGGCCTTGAGGGTGATTATGACAAGCTTGATGGTGAGTGAGGTTGCTGGAGGAAGATCATTGGTGACAACAGACTGGGTAGAGTCAGGATTGGGTGCTGAGGGGGAAGAGATTCTGAAAAGTCCATTGAGGACACGTGGGAAGGGGTTGTCGAGGGGTATCAGGGTCAAAGGTGGTGCGGGTTAGGGTGAAGTGAGAGGGAAGGGGAGGTTGTCGATGGTGGAGGGTTGGTGTACTAAACTCATAGAGTAAATTGGTAGGGGTGCTACAATGAGGAGAGATGGTGGCAGGGATGTAGGCAAAGGTGCAGGGACAGAGACATGGGCATAGGACAATGGAGACAGGGGTACGAAGTCTAGGAACGGATGTTGGTAGCCAATGAGCATGGGTGCATGGAGTTGTAGAAATGGGGTCCGGGGATCTTTGTGCACGGTTGGGAACAACAACGGGGACGTTGATGGGAGTGACTGGACTTGGGCGTGGGTGTAGGGATTCGGTTGTGGGTGCATCGGGTCGGGGAACAGGTTTGGGCAGCTGGTGAGCATGGGTTCATGGTTGTGGATAGTCGGGGACTGTGGATCTTTGAGTGGGGCCCAGAATGACAGCGAGGGTGATTGCGAGGGTGTGGATGCATGGCCAAAGGTGTATGGGCTCAACTGTGGGTGTGTGGGGTCAGGGAATGGGTTTGGATGTCTGGTGGGTGCAGGTTCATGGTTGTGACCAACTGGGGGCTTCGTTTGAGCTCACGAATGGACTTGGGGGGCATTGTGGGGTTGGTCAAGGGCATAGGTGGTCGAACGGGGGTGGACAAAGACAGGGATTGTTGGGAATTGGGGGTCGAGAGTGGGGGTCGACGTGGTGTGACGTGGCAGCTTGCGCGGGACAAAGAGGGACAGGGGTGGACTCGTTTTGGACAGGAAGGGGCGATACAGAGGTGCGGGGGCATGAACAAGAGTATGGGGGCCGGCATACGCGGTAGTCATTGGCCTCGGATGGTGGGATGTGGGGGTTGGCTGTTGGGTGACGTGGAACAGCATTGAGGGCTCGAATGCTGCAGGGACAGCTTGTACGGTGTCACGACGGGCTTTGTGTGGCCTTGGGAAGTGGTACGATGTGACGGCGAGTTCTGTTGTAGACCCGAAATGGGAATCTACGAAAATGGTGATCAGCTAAGAAGTGATCAGAGGAGTTTAGTGTCTTTGTAGTGTCTAATCAATCCAACCCGAATCCAGGGGTTCTGGATCAGAGGGGAAGTGTAGGGAGTGGAGTTACGAAGACTAATATGGAGACGATACGAAGGGAGGATCAAGAAATAGAACTGAAGGGGAGTGATAACCTGTATTTTCTATATAGTTTGTAGTATAAGGGTACATCTTTTATACTACTGGGAGTGATCCTGTGCTGTAGTAACTATGTACTACAAGCGAAGGCTGTAACTGATAGGAGTGGAGTGGAGTGGAGGAATGCTATGTACTAGGAGACGGGAAACATAGATACATGATATATGACTATAAATGTACTGATTCCGGGTCGTTAAAGACATTGCAGTGCATGTAGGAACGAATCCAGAGGCGGAATCCGGAGCGGAATCGATGGAAACGACCGGAATCGGGCGGAATCGACGATACATGAATGGGAATGGACGGGGACAATGTGGGATATAAAGAGGATTCGGGTCCAGACGGCCCGGAGCCTCTACAACGAGGTGGCGGGTGGTCCAGTGAAAGTGTGAGCGGCTGGGGATGTCGAGTAGGTGGGGGTATGAGGTGGGTTGGCATGGCATGGCATTGGGGACTCAATAACGGCAGTGGCAGCTGGTACAGACTCACGAGGGGGCTTGCGAAGGACAGTGTGGGGACTTGGGGGGTTGTACGAGGCAGCGGGTCATCCAACAAACGAGTGAGCAGCCAGGGATGTTGCATAGATGGGTGCATGAAGTGGATTGATGCGGCACACAAGTGGAGCCTCGAAAATGGCAGGGGTGGCTGGTACGGACTCGCGAGGGACGCTGTGGGGTGCTGAGATGTTGTACGAGGTGGTGGAGTGTCCAACAAACAAGTGAGCAGCCAGGGATGTCGAGTAGATGGGTGCATGAGGCAGATTGACATTGCACGGTGTTGGGGATTCGATAACGGTGGGGACGGCTTGTACGAACTCGTGAGGGACGCCATGAGGTGCTGGGAGGCTGTATGAGGTGGTGGGATGTCCAACAAAGGGGGGCAAGGCTGGTGACGTTGAATATGCGTGTGCATATGGCAGAGTGATGTGGCACAGCGTGGGGAGCTCGAACACGGTGGGGACAGCTTGCATGGACTCGCGAGTGGCAATGGAGGGTGTTGGGATGCGGTATGAGGTGGCGGGTTGTCCAACAAACGAGTGAGCGGCCGGGGATGTCGAGTATGCAAGGGTTTGAGGCCAAGTGACGTAGGAGGCGGCCAGATTGCTGTAAACGCAGGGTACCAAATCGTTTGGGTCATTTGAGGTGCACACTGTATGAATGCATAGGGGATGGTCTGTGGGGTGGTACGAAGCTGGGGAACGCGGGAGACACAGGGTCACGTTCTTGATGTTGTGGGGCCTGGGACTCGACGGACTGGGTCCACCACAGCGATGATGTTGTGCATGGGGGTGCTGGGGCCTGTGTGGACGCATATGAGGTGGTTCATGGGGGGTAGATGCGTGGTGACGCAGTTGGTGGCCTGGATACACAGGTTTGCGATTGGTGATGTGGCACATCTGGTTTGTCGAAATGGGGCAGGAACGGCTCGTCTGGGACGTTGGCAGTGAACGGGGGCCATACGAGCACGTGGGGGTCGGTCTGCGGGCTGGGCGTTGGTCCTGAGGCATGGGTACACAGGTTGAGGGAAGTGAGGTGTTGACTGTATCTCCAAAACAGGACAGATTTGGTTTGTTTGGGACGATGGCGGTGAACGACGGCTGTTTGGACGCGAAACAGAGGTGTTGGACATCAAATGTGGGTGTGCCGGGTGGGGTGTCACCATGATGGGGCACTGCGTGTTGTTGGTAATCCGAGACAATGGAAAGCAGCCACGTGGGCTGCGTCTGGCATATCGAATCCATGTACGTAGTTCTATTGAGTTTAGAGGGGGTGTGAGGGGGGTGTCTGAGCGTTGTCTGGCGGCACCATAACGGGTTGGCGGCAGGTTCAACGGGTTGGGTTATGCTTTCCTGTGTGGGACCCTCTGTAACGACTAACCGGTACGTACTTTTGTCCTCAGGCACAAAAACCTTCCCTTTGCTTCTCTTTTTCACCTAATCCAATGTGTGGTTCTTCTAGCTCTCGAACCCAACTCGTTTTGGGTACTTGTGCTACACTTGGCATATTTTTGTTGTTTTTGGGGTCTTCGGAGGTGGAAGTCAGGTGGAAAACAAAGGAATGGAAGTAGATGGCAATGTAATACATGAGAACATAGGAAAAAGAGAGACCAAAGCTGAGGAAAATTGACAATAAATGAAAGTCGGGTTTGTCAGCATGTGACATGTCACTAGTGTTGCCACGGTCCAGTCCGGTTACGGTTAACAACGGTTAACCCAAATATCGCTATTCAAACCGGACCAGACCATTGGGACTGCGGTTAACCATGGTTAACCGTCCCAAAAAGGCAGTCTGGGGCAACCTCAAGCCATGTCAACCACAATTACAAGAACGCTGTGACGATGACTCGATGATGATGACGGTAACTGCTGGCAAGGCCGGAGAAGTGGTGTGCCCATTCTCTGGCCCTGGTATGTCCCCCTGCTGTCTGTTCTTCATGTTAAACCAATTTACTAACCACTCCCCACTCTTGTCCAGAACGCCAGCGGGTTCAGCGAGGGTAGAAGCCTTCAGTGCCCAGAACAACAGCAGTGTCATGCACCTGACCCAATTTGACAATTGAAGCACCGGAAATCCAGGATCACGTCCAAGGGGGCGAGGCTACCACTGCATACCTGGGAAACCATCAACCGCCTCGAAAACACGAACACGGGATGGGAGACCCGCACCGATGTAGAGACATATATATCTCTGGGTACGTATTCACTCATTTTACCATATTCCCTATTTGTTCTATTATTTGTATGTAGTGGCTGTTGTAAATAGTCACAAACAAAAAGAGTTTTGGGTTTTCACCCCAACTGACAACGAACTCGCTCATTGAATCTGCGCCTACCCAGGCCGCGTTCACCACACCGACACCTTAAATGAGGGGGTGAGATTTCCAGCACCCTGAACGATAATGACAATGCCCAGCACACGCGTTAATGTGCCCCAGTGCCATGACATCGTGTCTGAGGGGGAGAGATGGCAGTTGCCCATCCCAGGCGCCAACAACGTGAACGCAAGATGGGAGACCCACGTGAACACCCTAAATGAGGGGGCAAGATTCCCAGCACCCCGAACGATGATGACAATGCCCAGTGCATGCGTTAATGTGCCCCAGCACCGTGACATCGTGTCTGAGGGGGAGAGACGGCGGTTGCCCATCCCAGGCACCAACAACCACCTCTCGAACGCGGACGCAGGCCGACTGACCCACGTACAATGCCAACAAGGGAGTGATGACACCGAGTGAGAGGCAGCAAGGCAGGAGTGCCCAATGCAGAACCAACGCCAGACCTGGAAGGGCATTCGGGTGAACAATGACGCCCCATCTATGATCGCAGGGCAATCAAGCCTGAAAGAGATGGGCCATTCCCTAATGACAAGACAAGCCCAGGGCGATGACCACAGCTATGGGATGAGGGCACGCATGAACACGACAGAGGAGAATGTCGACAGAAGCAGGAGAACAATGCGTCGGACAAGGGAAGAAAACACCACCGCCCTGATAACTAGTGCGTTTATTCTTTTCATTCATATATTATTGTTACACTACTTACTTTCAGTCATGTCTATTTCAGCCAATGGTAAACTACAAAGGAAAGTTGGAAAGGGGATCTGAAGGGGGGGCTGCAATGCGACAGTGACAGGAAAATGGAGGGGAAAGCCAATATTCAAGAAAATGTCCTACATATCTCCATAAGGACGAGGGGATGCATATATAGGGCAAGTCCGAAGTCAGGAATTGAGTCCAATGAGATCCATCTCCTACAATTGGAACTCCGGGGCTTATGAGGCTGCCGGATTTGGTCCAAAAGTGGCCATGACAAAGTGGCATACATCAGGTCACATTGGGTCACATCATGTCATGTCACGTCAGGTTACGTCAGGTTGGAATGCTAGTTGTTTGGAGGCATTGGGTTTGTCCGGATTTGTGATATATTGACAATACAGACTCAGAGGGACATTGAGCCTCTACAATGCATCAATTGACACATGTCCGGTGTCGCGAGGTCAAATAGGTGATATGGGCCAGAAAATAGTAGAGACCCGCAGACAGGTCCTGGGTAACCCAAGGGTTGGAACATATGCACCCACAACAAAACCTGTACCCCAAGGACAGGTATGGGTTTTCAACAGGTACGGGTACAGGTACCCTCAAAAAAACCTGAGGGTTACCTGTGAAGTTCACTAACAATGGGTTTACCCATGGGAAAACTTGTGGGTATCTTACCCGTGAGTACCATTTACCAGTTGTCTGAAATACTCACAGATCTGGGTGTCCACATATTATCTCTCAGGTACCTGTGTCAGTACTCGTGGGTCACAGTCAAAATTTCCAGATGTGTCACAAATAAGGTTGACCATGAGTGTGGTATGTTTTTTGTGCCATTTACTGAATTTTGGGTTCCAGGCCCTTCAGAATTTTCTGAACAGCTTGAAATGTGGTCCAAACTGTAAACTCATTCTCTGTAGATACTCAAATGTTTAATTTTTGTGTTAATTTTTGTATATGAAATCATCCGAACTTAGATCATGTGATCTTAAACATAGACGTGAAATGTCAACTCAACAACAATAACAGCAACACTCACAAGACAAACTGGCAAGCACCCAAAGAACCTTCACTTTACTGACATTTTATTACACAGAAAAGCATGATGAGGATGGCCAGCAACAGCAGCAGTGGCAGCAACACCAATGCCCTACACCAATGCCTGCCAACACCCATGCCAACACCATGTCCACACCAACACCATGCCCACGATGGGACCCAGGGATGGTAGCAACCCAAGGACACAGCAGGGAGTAGTGTTGCCTCAACTCAGCTGGTCAGGAAAAGCCAATCCCAGTTCTGAGTTTTTGGTGCACAACCAGCTTCCTCACAGGCCAATATATGGTAGCTATAGACCAGCGCTACCATATATTGGCCTGTGAGGAAGCTGGTTGTGCGCCAACAACTCAGAACCAGGATTGGCTTTTCCTGACCAGCTGAGTTGAGGCAACACTAGTGGGGAGTGGTGCACCCACCCCCGCTGCTAAGATAAGTTCTCTTTGTCATCTATTTTATTTATCTATACTTACCCCCCAAAGCTCCATGACACCCACAAGTGTGGATGTAGCAGCAGCGCACAGCAACCACAGCAGCAGCTGTGGCAGCAGCAGCTGTGGCAGCAGCAGCAGCTGTGGCAGCAGCAGCTGTGGCAGCAGCTGCGGCAGCAGCTGCGGCAGCAGCAGCTGTGGCAGCAGCAGCAGCTGTGGCAGCAGCAGCTGTGGCAGCAGCAGCAGCTGTGGCAGCAGCAGCTGTGGCAGCAGCAGCAGCTGTGGCAGCAGCAGCAGCTGTGGCAGCAGCAGCTGTGGCAGCAGCAGCTGTGGCAGCAGCAGCTGTGGCAGCAGCAGCTGTGGCAGCAGCAGCTGTGGCAGCAGCAGCTGTGGCAGCAGCAGCTGTGGCAGCAGCAGCTGTGGCAGCAGCAGCTGTGGCAGCAGCAGCTGTGGCAGCAGCAGCTGTGGCAGCAGCAGCTGTGGCAGCAGCAGCTGTGGCAGCAGCAGCTGTGGCAGCAGCAGCTGTGGCAGCAGCAGCTGTGGCAGCAGCAGCTGTGGCAGCAGCAGCAGCTGTGGCAGCAGCAGCTGTGGCAGCAGCAGCTGTGGCAGCAGCAGCAGCTGTGGCAGCAGCAGCTGTGGCAGCAGCAGCAGCTGTGGCAGCAGCAGCTGTGGCAGCAGCAGCTGTGGCAGCAGCAGCAGCTGTGGCAGCAGCAGCAGCTGTGGCAGCAGCAGCTGTGGCAGCAGCAGCAGCTGTGGCAGCAGCAGCTGTGGCAGCAGCAGCTGTGGCAGCAGCAGCTGTGGCAGCAGCAACAACAGCAGCAACAACAGTGCTGGCAGCAATGCAGCAGCAATGGCAGCAGCAGCAGCAGCAGCAACTATGCTGGCAGCAACACAGCAGCAACAGCAGCGGCGGTGGGATGGTGCTGCTGAAGGTGCCCCCTTTTCCCCACTCCTCCCCACTTCTCGCAACCCTAGTTGATGTGGCACTGTGGCTTGCGAGGAAATTTGAGGGTGGAGGAGGATGGTTCATGGTCCAAACCACGTCTGGACGCAGACCGACCTGCGTGAGGTGTGTGGAGCCCCAGGTCACCTGCAAGTACTGGAGTATCCACAGGTAGCCGACCTGTGGATCTGAGTCCAATGGATTGAAAACCCATGTGGATCTGAGTAAGTAAATTTTGATTAAAAAAACTTGCATGTTCAGATCTGGATCACCCACGAGTACACTCATGACATGCCTTAAGCCAGAGTGTCAGAGGGAATGTGGAGCTTGATGAAAGGGGAAGGGCAGGAGGCAAAGGCAGACAGAAACTGGTAAAGTGGAGAGAGATGGGTGCACGGCTGGCAAGGAAAATGACAGAGCAATGGTTTGAGGAGCCAACAATGGACTCTTTTATATTTTTGATCTTTGAGCTGACATCTTGCAGGTCAGCAATCCTGACAAGTACTCTGCAGATAACAAGCTGGGTGAACTAAATATCTTAAGTAATGGCATGCATACGAGGAATCCAGCACAGAACCTAGCTGCTGCCCCACCTGCACCTGCCGGTATTACCTGAGTCCACACTATCCACCTCGGTATCCACAGCCCCAAGTGGCCCACCCTCACACCCCAGCTGGCTACCATCATGCCCCACCTGCCCATGTGTACTCTGGCCCCCAACTCCCACAACAGCAACCACCCATCCAAATGATGCCGGTTGAATATCTGGAGATATCTGCCTGGCTTGTGGACTGTGACAATCATCCTCAACACCGTGGTGAAAACCTCAGTGCACATGCTGAGAAATTTGATCAGGAAGGTTATCGTCACATCAACCAGCTCACAGGTAACCATGTCACAGTTGAGATGCTTTCAGAATGGCTCAACATTGGGAAAGGGACCGCTGATTTGATCATTCATTTTGCTGAGGAGGAATTGGAACTGTTGAAGGCAGGAGGTATTCAGGATGGCATTGGCTGATGATGGGGCCATGCCTGGAGCATCTCAATAGGCCTTTTCAACAATACTTTGTGCTGTACTGAAGTCTATCATGTTTTTTTTTTTTTTTTTTTTTTTTTTCAATGTTTATTCTCCTGTGTGGCGAACCATATGTCAGAGAATACAAAACGCGTATCCTACGTCATGTTCAGAGTCAAAATCGTCATAAGTAACAAAGTGGGTCAGCAGTGCCAACCCAGGGTGGAAGAATATCCACATAATATAACTACCTATAAGGTGTGTGAAGTAAATTAGTGTTTATAAGCGGGTTAAATAGTAGTGAGTAGAATTGAGAATGGAAATGAGAATAAAAATGAAAATAAGAATGGGAGTACATGTAGGATGGCTGTTCATCGAGCAGATCGGGGTAACAGGAGGGCGTCAGCTGGGTCATTACTCGAGGTCCAATATCGGGATATCCCCGAACGTTGCCTGGAGGCGCCGAGATTCGCTAACGAAACGGAGGACATGTGGAAAGTACTTCGATGTGGAGAGGATGCGTTTAATAATGCCTGCGTCTCGTCCGATCTCGTGCCTTAGCTTCTCTCACGCGTGATCATGCGCTTGGCAGTGCAGCAGGTAATGTTCCACTGTCTCGTTATATCGCTGACAGCATGGACAGAGGGGAGAGTCGGCACGCCGTATTCGATGGAGGTGTTGATTTAGTCCAATGTGTCCTGTTTGCAGTTGCATGATTATCGCCGTGTGTTTCTTCGGTAGTGAGGCTGTGGCTCGTCGGTACGTCGATGGTGTGAAACCTGGGTCAATGCCTCATATCCGTGCAGACTGCGCTGAGTTGTGCCAGTGCTCTTGCGCTCGCCTTCGTAATTTGTCGAGGAAGGCTCGTCGCACAGCCATCTTGCTATGCGGTAGTGGTTTGCGAAGATCGGCCGGTAATCTCTCTCGCAATGTTACGTTGCCCCCCACTGCAGCTTTAGCTCTCTCGTCCGCTCGCTCGTTTCCTTCGACTCCTTCATGACCTGGTATCCATCTCACGGTGAGTTCCATGTTTCTATGCTTGCGCCTTGTCATCGCCAGTCTCTTGTGTACGATATCGAAGATATGATGCGATGGCGCTGGTTTTATCAGTTCTAGAGCCCAAATTGCTGCCTGGTTGTCCGTGTATATCGATGCGGTTGTGACGCTATGCTCTTCCCTCAGTAGTTCCATCCCTAGAATCATTCCGACACCCTCCCCTTCGTATACCCCGTGCTTCTTCGTTGAGCCCAGCCTAGTCGCTTTGCTCTTCCATCTTCGCCTTCCTCTCTTGTGTAGCAACACCGCCACCCCTATCCCTCCATTTATACCTGAGCCGTCTGTAAATATCTTCACGTCTGCGTCGTCAGTCCTTTCATCTTCTATTGCTTTCTCCTTCGTGTCCCTGATGACTGTCTTTGCCTCAAATTCCCATTTAGTTCCTTGTCGTATGTTTTGAATCGTCTCCATCTTCTCTGGCTTGATGTCGTATGTCCAGATGAGATCGTGTAATGGTGTAGGGTGTTTCTTCACACGTCGCGCCCTTGCGTTTTTGACGGCTTTTCTGAGAGGGTGCGCCGGGGGTAGTGTCGCGAGTCATACTGCAGCCCGTTGCCGTACTTTGTCTATTAATAGGTGCATCGGTAGGACGTCTGCATGTACATTCAGTACGTCTGTTGCTGTCATCGATAATCCTCCTGTAATCATCATCGTTGCCTTTCGCTGGATCGATGCCAGTTTCCTGATGATGGCTTTCCCTTTATCCGCTCTGCTCTCTTCCGCCCTTGGTCTTCATTTCTGCGGGGTAAGGAACACTTCAGCTGCATACAGCATTCTCAGCACTGCGATAGCCATGTATAATTGTCGAATGTACTTAGCTGCTATACCACCCGCTACCCTCGACAGCCGTTTGAATTGTAGTATCCAGTCTTGTCCCTTCTTGATTGCTGCGGCTCCTTGTTCATGCCATCGTAGTTCCCGGTCAATCGTAACTCCTAGCAATTTTACGTTTGTCTTCGATGGTATCACTATATCGTCAATGGTGATGGGACTTCTTTTGATCGGAATGCGTTTCCTCGGATTGTTCAGGTCAACTCGTTTTCGTCGCGACAGGTCCAGTAGTTGGAATTTCTCCATTCCAAATTCGCAGTTGTGTTCTCTCGCCCATTGGAAGACTCCCCCCTCTCGTCTCATTATGTCTCGTATTCCCGCGTGTGTCTCGTTGAAGTTTTCCCCTACCTTTATAATGTTGGAGTCGTCAATGTATATTATGCCGAATTCCCCTCTTTTTTCGTTCATCGTGTCGAGCTGGCTTGAGTTGTATATTATGTAGCATATCTGTGAGAATGGGTCTCCTTGGTCCAGCCCGTTGTCAATATCAAATGGCATAGAGGTGAAGTCATCGAATGTAAGTACTGTACATCGTTTCTCTAATCGCCGCTCCATCCATTCCGTGATTTCAACCGGTATGCCTCGCATTTTCATATCGTGCATTAGCCGATCGATCGCCGTACTGGGGAAAGCCCCTTTCACGTCCAGCGAGAGTAGTGAAGCTACTTTACCTTTCCTCCACGCGTCCTTCACTATTTTGACGAGGTATAGTAGGGCATCGGTCGCACTTCGTCCTGGCCTCCCGCCAAAGTGACACGGCAGGATCATGCCTGCCTTTTAGCACATGCATACGACGTCCTCCGTTACGCATGCGTTCAGGAGCCTTGCGTACCCATTTGACAGCACTACGGGTCTCCATGCTCCTGGCACTGCATAATTCGATTTCCCTGGCTTTTTGAGTACCGGCGTTTCCGTTTCCGCCCACTGTTCTGGGTATATCTTGAGTGTGAACGTAGCCCGGAATATTGGGCCCAGGAATGGCACTATCATTTCACGAGCCTGTATGAAGACCACATTGGGGATTGTGCCCGTCTTTGTTGCTTTTTTGGGTTTCATTCTTCGGATTGCCCGGTGTATCTGTTCATTGGTGATTAGCTCGAAATCCCACGTGGGTGGGGGGTATTCTGGCTGGGCTGGGACTGAAGTTGTCAGCAGTTTAGCAGGGAAGAACGTTTCATAGAACCATTTGCTTTTCTCCTCATTGCTTACTGCCTCCCTTGTTTCGCCAGTGGTTGTGCTTGTCTCTTGAAGTGTCGGGATCCTCGCCCTTCCTCCATCGGACACCGGTCCCGTTACCAATCAGCTCGCCGTCCACATGCTTGATTTGCTTATGCCCTCTAGCCACTCGACCCAGTGTTTTGTCTTAGTCCGCCTGATTTGTTCAGCGTATGCATTCCTCGCTTTCTGGTATTCTTCGTGCACGGGGTGGTTATGGTTCTCGCGATGTCTGTATGCTTTCTTTCCTAGGCTCCTCACTCTCGTCCTCACAGCTGTTAGTTCTTCATTCCACCACCGCTTGCTATACGGGGACGGTTTGGTTGTTGGGATTACGTTCGCTATTGCGTGTTGTATTGCATTGTCGAGGTCGGCTAGAGCCCAGTGAAATTTTTCGATGTTTTCGATTTCGCTTGGTCCCTCTATTCCCGCCAGTTTCTCCCCCAGTACTTCCCGGAATTTTGTCCAATTGGCTTCCTCGTATTTGGGCCTTGGCTTGAATCTGGACCCGCGTACCGTGATGTCGAGTGTATACGTTATTGGGAAGTGGTCTGATTTCGCCGGCCTGTCCTCGGGCCGTGTATCGCAAGTTATGAATCGGTCTAGGAGCGTGTCAGTGCAGAATACGTTATCTACTCTTGTCATGTTGCCGGTCGCCAGCGCTTGTAGTGTCGGAATCCCTTCCGGCAGTGCCATTCGCATGTTATGTCGCCCAATGAGTTCCAATAGTGTTGTGGCTGCTTCTAGATTGGTCGTAGTGAATAGGTGGGCGTTTCTTTCCTCGTCCCATAGCGGATGATGTCGGTTGAAGTCCCCCGCCCATATGTATTGGACTGGTCTGGCAGGTGCATTCCGTGCCGCCTGACTGTTCATATATTCTCCTAGCTTTGTCAGGGTGTCGTCATTGGTGCAGTCGACGTACGCATTAATGATTCGTATAGTACCGAATGGCCTGACGATCTGGACCGCGGTGAGATCGGTGGCTGGTATAATTATGGGTGACCATGTATTGGAGTCGATTAGTTTGCTGACGAGTATTACTGATCTTGTCGGGTTGGTGCTGTGTGTGTCGTGATGATGGGGGGGGTATATTACGGTGTAGTATCCATTGGCCCTTGTGAGGCCTTTGAAGTCAAAGTAGGGCTCTTGTATTAGTACGAACGCGTGTTCTTTCTTTACGGCCTCGAGCATATCCAGCTGGGCTATTAGCGACTTATTTACATTTTGTTGCCATATGGATATCTGCTTCATGCGTATAGGTCCTCGATTGACTGCGCGGATGGCGTTTCCTGTCTACGTTGGCTCGGTGGCTCTGTATCCGCTGCATTCATGAGTATTTGTCTCGCTGGCGGGGTGATGATGTACGCTGGACCCGTCAGTGGTTCGTCTCCCCATCCTCCTGGCGTGGACGTCGGCCCCGGTTGTGTTCCCCATATGATGTCCAGGGTCTGTTGTGATGTCCTACCGCTACCCTGTCCTCCCTGACTTGTGCCGTTTTGCGTTGACATCGTTCGGAAGCCCGCTCCCCTTGTAAATCCATGTCCCGCATCTTGACTTCGTGCTATCTTGGGGCCACCTTGACCTATACTCCATCCTTGTCTATTTCGGGTTTCTATGTTGTATCCGCCTTTTGCGCTGTCGTGTGCGCCTCCTTCCTGTGGTCGCTGTTCCTGTCTCCGTCCATCATTTCTCCACGCTTGGTCAAAGTTGCCCGCTCGGGCGCCGTTCTCGTCTGCACGTCCCCATGTCCTGGGCTCGTTTGTTGGAAATAGCCTATACTTCGCCTCTGTGTTGTACTCACTCATTTTCTTGACTCTTTCCTGGAATACCCTGCAGTTCCGGTCCGCTGCACCGTGTCCCGTTTCTTTGCAGTTGGCGCATTTGAGGGGTGTTTCTCCTTCCACTCTGCAGCTGCGGTCGGATGTGTGGTGCATTCCGGCACATCTCGCGCATACGTCATGTATCGATTTGCACTCTTTTGCAATGTGTCCGAAGCCTTGACATCTCATGCATCGACGTGGCTCTTGTAGTAGCTTCCTAGTCCGGCATTGTTTCCCTTCGATGTACACTCCGTATTCCAGAATGTGATTTGCAGTTTCCCGCAACGCAAGACCCAGTATGAGGAACGCGTATCGCTGCCCTTCCGCGCGCAGGTGTGCAGGTTTTAGCCATCTCACTTCGCATATTAACATTTTCGGCAGTGCGCTATCTTGTTCGATTTTTTCGAGGGCCGCTTGTCTCTCTGGGTCGAGTGTTGTAGGGACGTATTCCACTACTACCTGGCATAGCCCTGCCATCGTCATGGACACCCCGCCGAATTGGGATATGAATTCTTTCATAATGTCAGTCCTGCGCATGTATCGTGCTGCTTCCGCGGTATTCAATGAGTATATAATCGTGCCCGCCTGGGTCCGCCGTGCTCCGACGAATGTCATACCATCTGGCTTGTCCGCTGCCATAATTCCCATCATATCTAGTGCGAGCTTGGCTTTCTCGACCAGTTCTCTCTCAGTTAACATTCCGAGGGTATCGTTCGCAAATTTCGGGTTTTTCTTGACTATAATCTGTCTGTCGACGATGTCCCCTCTTGAGATGGATGCTGCGTGTTCTGGGGGTATTGGTATGTGCATCCTGGCAGCGTTGGCGTATGAAGTTGGTGTTCCGTTTCTGTTGTCGGGTTCCCGTGTTTCCCCGTCTTGGGCCGTCTGGAATTGTAACGCTACTGCTTTTGCCTCTTCTAGGCTTGATGTGATGCGATCGACGTCCGCGTGCAGCTCCTCCATAGTTTTGGTTAGTGATACCGCTGAGTTCCTTATCTCCTGCTCGCATGCTCCCATTTTGTCTTGTGTTTGCCCTATGCTTTCCGTAATTTGCACTATCCTTGAGAAGACGGGATCCTCCAGTTTGTTGCATATTGTCTCCGCAATGTTCCCTGCTATCTCTTCTGTTCAGATGCTGTCCAGCACGAAGGCTACTGCTCTCAGGACGTTCGTGCATGATCTCGGCATTCTGGTCGTTGCAGCCGCCACTCTAAGTATGGCGATCGCTAGGGTCTGTGGAGTTACGGGCTCTCCGTTGACGATGTATGCCTCGCGTTCGAGTAATGTTTTTCCGTCCTCTGCATTGTGAACGTCTGAAGATATGCTGCTTTCCTTGATTATTTCTGTTCTCGTAGGTCTCTTTGTCGTATCCGTACTGTCCATGTTTTCTGTTTGTCGTATTTGGCTTGGTGTTAGAGTACCTGCCTTGCCTTTTGGTGGCATTTCTCTCGGGATCTACGGGATTTTGTTTCATTTATCTCGTGTATGTGTCCTCACAGTACGATGTATAGTGTTCCCCAATGAAATAGTAGCTCGTGTGCTCTATATTTTCCGTGTTTTGTGCACCGGCCACCACTCGTTCCGTCCGGGGTCCCAGTCGGGGTGCCGCGTGGTAGCTAGTCAAGAGAGTCCCGTCTATCATGTTGTCAGCATCGTTACCCAAATATATGACTTGTTTGCTTTCTCTTGCTGAGTTAGAGAGTCTTACATTACAAAACCCATTACAAAACCTTGCCAGCATCTAGAGTACTGTCTTTAAATGTACGTACATGTTTTCAACCACTTCAGTGGTGTTTTAGGGTCTCCCAAACCATCCGAAGACAGGACCAAGCCTCTAAAATTTGAGTTTCAAAATCTTCAAATTAAATGCTGTAAAATTCAGTGCACCTAGATACAGTACTTGGCTGCCCACAGCCAAAATTTCAGGCCAAAATATGAAGATTTGAGTGAGATATCGCAGTTCAAAGTGTATGTCTCAAAACAATATCCAAAAATGGCATTTGCTAAGTCACGTGCAAAACACAAGAATTTTTGAAATTACCTTGCCAATGTTGGGGAAGTTTGGTCTCAGACCAATCCAAACCTGGTTTAGACCAAACTAAAACTGCCAGTCTTGGTTTCAATTTGGAAATTTCCAGCAGAGACTGAACCATTTGGTCTCCAGTTTGGGGATTTGACTGTGGTTCAAACTCAGTTCAAACTCAGTTTGAACCGAAACTGATTAACGTCGGCTGGCAAGCTCACCACAGGCCTCAAATGAGGATTGAGCGCCAAATGAGGACCAGAATGGCAGCTGGGTACTCCCAGCCACCCATGTAAGTGTTATATTTTATATTTATGTTTGATTCTAACTATCAAAGTTGGGTAAAGGTTCCATCTACACAAACACAACTACCAACATGACCAATGCCAACTTCACCATTACCACCACTACCACAACCACAACCACAACTACTACCACCACAACCATGATGGAAACAACTGTGACCATGACCACCAACATCAACACCATGGCAGCCACCTCAAATGCTGCCATGACATGCGTGCATGTGAACACAAACATGAACACATGGGAACGGAGGGGCTGACAAGACAGAATGTGCAGCATGGGGTGGTGTGCCCACCTCTGCTGCTATTTGGTATGTTCTTATTACATTTACTATTCTTTTCCTTATTGTTGAACACGACATGGCACTACCAACAACAATGACCAACACCACCACCACCACCACCACCACACGTCAACACAGTCAATGCAGGTCCAAGCTGCCCATCGTCATGTACACAATGTGTATGATGCATTGGGCACCACCACCACCACCACCATCACGCATCACCACCAACACCATCACATTTCCATCAAAAATGGCCAACACAGTCAACCCACCACCACGTTGGACTAGTGGATTGTAGCCACTAGTCCAGTGATGACGTGACTTTCCCACGGTTCGATGCAGTAGATAGCCCTGTTTAGTAGTCAGTAGAGATCCTAGTGTTGCCGAAGTTCGGTTCGGTCCGGTTTTTCGACTTTTTTGGAAAACCGGAACCGGAACCGCGTTGAACAGTTTCAACGCGTTCGGTCTGCGTTCGAACACGGTTCGAACCGCGAACCAACCTCCAAATACCTCACGCGGGCCAGACGCGCGTCAATTGACGCGGCTGTCACCCTCACGAGGTAGATGGGGGGGCTCCGTCTGTTTTTGCGAGGTTGGGTTGGGGCCAGGCACTTCCCATGGGCGTCCGCGCGTGCTACCTACCTTGCGAAGAACGGGGACGCATCAATTGACACGCTCCGTCTGTTTTCGCGAGGTTGGATGGGGCCGGAGACTTTCCATGGGCGTCCGCGCGTGCTGACGACCTCGCGAAGAACGGGGCACGTCAATTGACGCGCTCCGTCTGTTTTCGCGAGGTTGGATGGGGCTGGGGACTTCCTATGGGCGTCCGCACGTCAATTGACGTGGCTAGGGCGTGTTCGTGAGGTGGGTCTTCGTCGTCGCCTCGTCCATTCCCCTCGTTAGCCGATGTCATTGGGACTGGATTTGGGGGACGTACCTGGCTGCTGCCGCCGGTGTTGCTCTGCTGCTGCTGCTGCTGCTGCCGTTGCCGCTGCTGCTGCTGCCGTTGCCGCTGCCGCCGCTGCTGCTGCTGCTGTTGCCATTGCCACTGCTGCTGCTGCTGTTGCCATTGCCGCTGCCGCTGCTGCTGTTGCCGTTGCTGCTGCTGCTGTTGCTGTTGCCATTGCCGCTGCGCTGCTGCTGCTGCTGCTGCTGCTGCCGTTGCCGCTGCTGCTGTTGCCATTGCCACTGCTGCAGGGCATTCAGCAAGATATTACCAACTGAGATGGGATGCCTGAAAATGAGATCACCCAACTGACTTGGGGATAGCTGAATCAGGCTGAGATATATCCTGGCCCAACTGACATGGTCTAGGCTGAGGTTCTCAGGATATATCCTTGTCCAACTGACATGGTTCAGGCTGATTTTCTCAGGATATATCCTGGCCCAACTGACATGGTTCAGGCTGATGCTATCAGGATATATCCTAACCCAACTGACATGGTCTAGGCTGATTTTCTCAGGATATATCCTGGCCCAACTGACATGGTCTAGGCTGAGGTTCTCAGGATATATCCTGGTCCAACTGACATGGTTCAGGCTGATTTTCTCAGGATATATCCTGACCCAACTGGGATGGTCTAGGCTGATTTTCTCAGGATATATCCTGGCCCAACTGGGATGGTTCAGGCTGATGTTCCCAGGATATATCCTGGCCCAACTGACATGGTTCAGGCTGAATTTCTCAGGATATATCCTGGCTCAACTGAGATGGTCTACGCTTATTGAGTCAGGATATATCCTGGGCCAACCATTATGACTCAGACTGGTTGCACATTCAAACATGACTGTCAAGTTCAGACCAATACTATCCATCCTGATTGTACTCCTGCTATAGATCATCCCCCACAATTGACTAAAATAGAATATGTGCGAGCAGATAGCTTCTTTTCAAAGCTAATCATATGAGCTTGGAGTTTCTTGAGAGGTTCTTTTTGTCAGCCAATGATGGTTAGTGCAGTGTTCATATGCACTTCAGGCTACCCCCAAGCCTAGGCAACTAGTTTCAACTCACTCCTAGTACTGAACTATCTACATGTTGGTACAAGTACTGGGCAGCCCTGGGACAAAACCATCATCCCTGGGACCATACATTGGGACATTCCATTGTCCCTGGTCTGGTATATGGGATGGCCCATGGGATGACATTTGGTGTTGTGGCCCCATGGGACATCCCTACCAGAGGAGGTGTCTGGGGGAATTTGAGATGCCCCTTCCATAGGTATTTAATAGAAAACTCAGAATGATGATAGCATCTAGTTGTAAATTTCAAGGCCTTGTCATGGCCACTATAGGTACCATGGGTGCGATAGCATAGTATAAGATTGTACATTTGAGAGTCACAGAGCTGATTCTCCTTCAGTTGTTTCCACATATAAAGACAGAAGGAGTAGGAGAGGAAAAGGGCTGGAGATTTTGGGTAATGAGATGGGAAAGAGGAGGGTGTGCTTCTAGTAAACCAATCCCTTGTGCATGTGGCAATCCGAAGCTTGTAGGGGAGTGAGTGAGCAGAGCATGCATAATAAACAAAGAGAAGTGGGGCTACATATGCAGAGGAGGCTGAGCTGAAAATTGAACAAGTGTATTATGAAGAGGATTTGATCAGGATATCAGTGGTTATTACATTATTGGCTGTGCATACAATGGCTGACTGGGATGCAGATGCAGAGGAGAGATCTAATTTTCAATCTATGTTAAGGTTAGAGTGCTTCTTGAGGAAAGTGGACTTGGGCTTAAAGTAAGGGGACATCTCACAGAGGCTTGGTTGGGACATCCCTCTCAGCTTCTGGGATATCCTGTGAGCTTGTAGGATGTCCCACAGCCTTCTCTTGGACATTGCTGTCAGCTTGTGGGACGTCCCACAGTCGGGATGGGATGTCCCACAGCCTTGTCTGGGACATCCCTCTCAGCCCCCAGCCAGCCTGTGGGACATCCCACAGCTTATCTGGGACATCCCTGTCAGCTTGTGAGACATCCCACAGCCTTTTCTGGGATGTCTCACCCTGCTCAGCATCTGCTAAGTAATCATACCACTAAATCATTATATCATATGTTATAACATAATTTTAAATAATTTACATTTAGTAACTTACTTAAAATAGACATTGCAAATCACATAATTATTTTGCTTAATTATATACATATCTACATTATATTATCAGGGGATGAGGGTGGGAGGTGGTGGTGGTGGTGGTGGAGAGAAGAGGAGAGGGGGAAATGACCAGGGGGAATGGAGGGGGTGGGCAAGGGGAGAAGGGCAGGAGGTGGGCAAGGGGAGAAGGGCAGGAGGTGGATGGGAGGGGGTAGGAGATAGGCAGGGGGAGAAGGGGCAGAGGAGAGGGAAACGGGGGGAAGGGGAGGGAAACGGGGGGGACCTAAAAAATTACATACCGGGGTTACCTACATGTCCATGCCCCTCCACGTCGCCCTCGTCGCCCCCGTCGTCGTCGTCGTTCCCGTCTGGCCCCGTTCCCATTCGTGTTGCCGTAGCCGTCCCGTTTGCCGTCCCTCGCCATTTCCGTCCTCGCCGTCCCCATTGTCGTCGTCCTCGTTGTCGCGGTCTCCGTTGTCGTCATCCCGTTCCCTTGTCCCGGCCGTCCTCGTTTCCGTTGCCTGTTGTCCCCGTCCCCATTCCCGTCCTCGCTGTCCTTGTCGTCGTCCTCGTCGTCCCCATCCTCGTCGTCGTCATTGTCGTCGTCGTCCCCGTTCCCGTGTGGTGGCCCATGGCCGTCGGCCCCGTGCCGTTCATGTTGTCGTTGCCGTCCCGTTTGCCGTCCCGTCCTCGCCGTTTCCGTCCTCGTCGTCCCTGTTGCCGTCATCCTCGTTGTCCCGGTCTCGTTGTCCTTGTCATCCCGTTCCCTCGTCGTTTCCGTCGCCCGTCGTCCGTTGCCCCCATCCCCGTCCCCATGCTCGCTGTCCTCGTCGTCATCCTCGTCGTCGTCCCCGTCGTCCTCATCGTCCCCGTTGCCGTCGTCCCCGTTGCCGTCGTCCTTGTTGTCTCGGGCTCCATGGTCCTCGTGGTCCCGTTCCCCCGTCCCCGTCGTCCTCGTTTCCGTTGTCCGTTGTCCCCGTCCCCGTCCCCATGCCCGCTGCCCGTGCCCACTGTCTTCGTCGTTGTTGCCCCTGCCCGTTGTCGTCTTCCCGTTGTCGTGGTTCCCGGTTACCGTCGTCGTATTCCCCTTTCGCGCCGTCGTCGCGTTCGTTCGTTCACACCCGTCGTCGTCATTCCCGTCGTCCTCGGTCTTGCTGTCGTGGTCGTCCTGGGTTGCTCCCGTTCACGGCTGCGTCCTCCGTCTCCTTGTTGCCCGCACCGCGTCTACTTGTTGTTGCTGTTGCGTTCGCGTTCGTTTGGTGCGGCAAAGAAAACCTAAAACGGTTTATTAATAATTAGTTAGTAGAATAAATGAAAAGGATAAATGGAAGACTTACCTGGGGTGCTCTGGCATCCGCACCCGTTGTCGTGTCGTTGTTGAAAACGAAGTGTTGTTGAAGTCGCGCGCGAGAATTTCAACCAGAATTTGCCGATATCCAAAACGGGGTCGAGTTGCCATATAGGGAAGAGTGGCTGGATTTTCTTATTATTATTATATATACTACAACACCTCAATGGCCAAGGCAAGACCCTGAAGAGATGTAGGTATGATATACCTACCCCGAGAGGAGTTTTTGTATTTTATTTCATTTTATATTGGGAG